>VOPJ01008985.1:0-26587 GCA_014673585.1 Semibalanus balanoides
TCTGGCGGGCTGGAGCCCGGCTTAGCACTGGATGTCCTGCCTTCTTACCCCCGCGTGTCACAGACGGCGCAGACTAACCTCTGGCGGGCTGGAGCCGCTTCACCGCCGGCCGAACGCGGCCCAGCCGGGCCAGGATGCTGCGGCCGGCGACCGGACTGCGAACCACGCCCAGCCGTGCCTTCACGGAGAGGCGCTGTTTGACCGACTGTCGGGTCCGTGGCGACGCCGCTGCCGCCGCCAGCGCCAGCGCCGCCGCTCCCGGCTTCTGTGCAGAACGGACAGACACTAGTGAATAGACACTAGTGAGCGGCTAGTGAATGGTCTGCCGACACATGTGGGAATGAAAAGGCTGGCAAACATGCCGCATGTTTGTATAACTTCATGATTTTTATATGTTATCACGCTGATCGGATACGTTTTTTTCAAAAGCTCTTAGGGTCAACCTTGACGCGCGGTGGAATTGAACAATATCTGGGTTTTGACGTCCACTGTCCAGGAACATTGTGGTGAGCCAGCCATAGGACTACGCTATGTATGCCAGACACGGCTGATAGCAGGCAGCTGTACCCCGCGCTACATACCGTGGCCTTCTGTCCGTGGAGCGCGGCGCGCACAGTCGGCCGGCTCTCCATCATGGCAGCCAGACGCTGGTTATGTGTTGAGCTGCTGGCGCCAGAGAGACGGCTGCGCAACACCGGCCCGGTCGGCACCACCGCCTGCTGCTGCTGCTGCTGCTGCTGCAGCTGGAGCGTCTGCTCCCGCAGCTGACGCAGGTGTGAAAACCTGCCGACAGGCGGCGCTGCCGTCAGTTATCAGTGCCGCAGGAAACCCAGCCGCCACCGGTGATGGCACGTTGAACCGACCCATGTATATACAGTCGGTCTATAATTATGTATCTTCCCTTTTTAGTTCTAAAACTCATCTATTTTCACTTCTGTGTACATGTAGGTCTGATTTAATGAAACACGTGGTACCTACTTAGGTAGGTACCACGTGTTCTCTTGTATCAGTCTTTCATGTACTCAGAAGTGAAATAAGATGAGTTCTAGAAACTAAATAAGGAAAGATACATAATAGACCGGCTGTACAGTGCAGTGCAAATGTTCTGCCCACCTCATCGACACCACCTCTGTCTGTCGGTGCTGCACGCACTGGAATCCAATGCAATTACTACAGCCCTCGCCCCACGGTATCAAGGGCGAGGGCATAATAGTTGCATTATATTTCACTGCGTGCAGCACACACAGACAGCACCGATGGACAATGTTGATATTGAATAAAACAGGTGCGCTTAATCAAGGTGTTTTAAGAATACTTTCAAAGCTAGCTTCCGGCAGACGAAAACAAACATCGACCAGAGAAATTGAGGATGTATTCGAATGGTGCACTGAAAGGACTGCTACTAGCCGTTTTCACGAAGGATTTATTCGCCGGGTGCATCGACATCGGGACTCGGGTGGTGTCGATGAAGTGGACAGAACATTTGCACTACACTGTACATCGGCCGAGACAGATTCCTGATGCATAATTGCATACATGCAGACAGAAATCGGGCAACAACATGAAAGCAGGGGACCAGCAACGTTTTGATCTGGTTTAGAGAGACCCAATCCCCTTCCCCTATGCAAGGTTTATATGTGGGTAGCTTATCTTCTAGACTTAAATACTTGAGTCCGATCTCAGGGCATGCGTTAACCAGCAGTGAAATTGAACAATATGCTGGGTTTTGGGTGTCGCCTGTCCAGGTACATTGTGGTAAACCAGCCATAGGACTTAAAGGAAATAGTTCACATTGGATTTTTTTTCAAACACAATTTGATATGTTTTCAAATACAACTTCTTTTCATAATGTTCAAAAATAGCTACATCGCGCCGATTCAGGACAGATGAACGTCAAGTTATTAATTTCTAAACTTTGCGGTACTCTCCGCAACGTCAAACGCGGCCTCAGCCAATCAGATTCGAATGCCATAGTCGCGTAGATTACTGGTACAGCCTTGTCCAGCGTTAGGCCACAAGTAGCTTGCCAAGGCGTGTGGACCAAATTCCTTCGACAAAAGTTAATATATTTGGCTGGAGAGCCCTTTCAGCCAGAAAACTTGCAGTTAGGGTTTTCAACACCGTACAAATATGCCATCTCAGTTCAAAACCCATGTTATAGGTGAACTATGTCCTTTAATATGACTATGTAGTCGACAAGGTCATAGTAGCTATGCCACTCAGATGCTGGGAAGGGAGCAAGTTGCCCCTCTGCCCCCCCCCCGCCGTGTGGCGACGCTTACAGGGGGGGGGGGGTATGGATGTCGCCCCCATTCTTATGACTCTGCATACTGCACAGAGTGATAGCTCAGTACCCATGATTATGGATTAGCAGGGGAGTCAGATAGCGTCTCCATAGCGACTGCCTCTACAGATCACACGTTCTGGAAGCCTCATACAGCATCTGGCTTATAGGCTACAGCTTATATGGCTTATAGAGCAGCTAACAGCCTCAGTTCAGCTGAGGTATATTCTTGATAGTTTTTTACATCTAACCAAAGCATCCCATTATGTGGCTCCCAAGACAGATAGAGCATACTAGAGAATGGTTGGCCTGTTTTATCTGTTGTTAGCCCATTAACCCATTTTCATTTGTCAATACATAACTTGGCCTGCCATCCTATTCACCTGGTAACCCAGTGACTTGCTGAACTGTTAATCTTTTGACATTTTTTTTTGGGGGGGGACACTCAGAAACGGGTCAGTGCCGATAATTAAAAATCAGGTGATGATGATGATGATTTGGGCTTAAGGGCGCCTCAACTCAATGGTTATGTGGCGCCCATGAAAAAAAATCAGGTCTAACTGTTGAATATGTTCGACTCATGATTTATTTCCTTGACTTATGGCACGCTAAATGCTGCTTAGGTTAGGCCTGGCCGTTCGCGTTGGTGCACTCTTATACCAAACCTGTGGACGCCATCCTCAATCGGATGGCTGTACTGTACGGTCATAAGCAGTAGCAACAATCCATCCCGTTTCTACACAAACAGACTATCAAACACAGAACGTCCCGTTCGGCACTGCGAGCCCAGCCCAGGCCACCACGTCGCCAGGGGTTAGGTCGCACAGACTCCACCCCAACAGGCTCTGCGCCATGCTGGTCCACACTGTGAGGGACAGGGGAGACAGCCTCCCTAGTCGCTATGGAACCCACGGCCATCGGTCAGCACAGCTGGTTAAAGCATGATCCTTGTAATGCAGAGGTCATGGGTTCGAGCCCTGTCATGCTAGCTAGAACTCCTCATGGATCAGAGCAGATGTACTGTGCACACACATGCATATTGCACACAAACAGACAGAGGCAGCTATTCAGCTTATTATATAAATAAGAAGTAATAAACTCTACAGTCTACATTACATGGATTCCCATCCCATTCCTTTCATGGTCTCAGCTGTGCAAGGGACATTTACCTGTCATTTAATGACATGCTGGTTGTCTTGGGAAGAACGATTCGCCCAATCATGGTGTGGATTTCTGAAGCAGAAGGTAACACATATTGTTATAGTCAACTGGTTTCATCATTAACTTGTGTCATATTGTGATACATTGCATTACACCACACATACAAGGTACATGCTGATATCGAATGCATTCCGAATTTGCTAGACAGATTGAAACTGGCAGTGAGAACATTTTCAAAACAAAATAGAGTACAGGCTGTGGCTATCACAATTGTCAATTATGTGGTCATGAATCCCAATCTATCATGCATTCAGTACTCAGTAGATACCTAGTCTTCTGTGTATATATGCATTATTCAGTACCTATTGCTGATGGTTTATACAGTATGAATTATTTAAGCAACAGTTTAAATTGCAAGTCAACATGACAAATTGGGAGTAACATGCATGATACAAGCTGTTGCAACATAGCCTCTACCACATCTTAACTGAATGTAGATGGTAGATGGTATGATTATTTTTGTGAACTGGCCATTTTCCATTAGGACCAAGTGTTTTTAGTGAAATTATGTCAATAACTGCATCAATTTTTTATCCTTAAGTACAGTGCTAGGAAAGCTCATCCCTTTGCATAACAATGATGCATACAAACTGATTAATTGGATTAGTGCCAGCAACTGACATCTCAGTTGCTGGCACTAGGTCCAAATAATCATTTTTTTGATGCATTAATATTTTGATCTAGCCCAATAGGGGCTGGATCAAAATATATAGAGAATAGGGGAAAATACCGATTTCAAATGGAAATTATAAAGCACTGGACAATAGTGATGGAACGAATGGCACATGACTCTTTGCACTGTGGCTCATAGTTAAGTTTCAGCCACCCATATATTTAATAATAATCTTGGAAATTGATGCAGTATAGCTTTACAAGTGCATCAATGTTTTGATCCCTTGGCTTACCTGAATCATTTTTTTGACTCAAATTAAAATCACTGAATCAAAATATTGATGCAGTAGCAGAACCTGTGAATAATTTTTTAAAAAAATACCTTTTCATAATAATTGAATGTAATAACATTACAAAACTAGTTTAAGTTAATAAGAAAATATAAACTTGAAATATTTCAAAAGGATATCATGAGAAAATGACAGAAACATATTTGATGTAAGTTTTCACTACAAGAGGACATCTCAATCTTTCCAGAAAAAAAAACTTATGTATACAGTTTGAGTTGTGACCAATGTGCATGGAGTGAACAGTTGTGTGTTAGATGGTATGATTATTTTTGTGAACTGGCCGTTTTCCATTAGGACTTAGTGTTTTTAGTGAAATGTTATCAATAACTGCATTAATTTTTTGATCAATAAGTACAGTGCCTATGACAAGCTCCGCCCACTTTGCATAAAACAATTGTCAAAAAATGAATTAATTGGACCTAGTGCCAGAAGGCAGCAACTGATCTCAATTTAGAAGCTGCAGGAAAAACATTACTTATATATGTAGCTGCTGTTATACCTTTAGTAAAATAATACCAACCAATTGATTTACAAACTGACATTCACTTAATTTTACTGAAAATCAGTTTCTATTAAACGCAGGGTGGGAATTCTACTACTTTGTGTTGGTGTAGGAGTACCTACATGTCTGCAATGGAAGAGTACAAAAAATATCCTGATGGTACACCAAAAATAAAGAAATACTGATGTAGGTATTAATGATGCCATTGATGCCAGGGCTCGTTTTTTCACTGAACGTGTGGTACAAGATTGGAATTCCTTGCCAGACTGCGTAGTGTCTTCAGAGACCACTGACAAAGTTCAAGTCCTCTCTAGAATTCTCCTTAGCCACCGCTATTTGATTTCTGCTCTTAGATGGATAGGTCAAACTAGCTACTGTACATGTATTCCAGTTTACCTACACCTATTCACTCACCCTTGGTATCGCCGCTGTTAATTTATCTTGTCCATTTTTTATATTCTGGTCTTCGTATGTAGGAGTATTTGGTCAACTTTACACGCACTCATTTTTTTTTTTTTTTGTTTTTTTTTTGGGGGTGTGATGTATTGTTTAGCATTTCTTGTTTTGGTGACTTAATGGTATTGTTGAACGCACTCCGGACATGCCATTTTCAACATCATTTTATTACACCTAGTATCTCCTCTCAGTTGTTCCACGACTGGCTCAATTAATAACACCAGCAGACGAACTTTCCAGCCTCTACATCCCCGCCTGTTCCTACAATGCGAGATTCTTGTCCAGTGTTCAGGGGTTGGCACGTCTCTTTTCGAACATCGGTTTCCTTTCTCCATTAGTCCCCTCCACCATCAGGGCAATGAGCAAGGAAACCTAACAGGTGAGTTGAACAGGTGAGTTGATGAATAATGATGAACTACCAACCTTGTTTTCCTAGTTAAGAAACTGTTTTCTCTTCAACAAACACATTAATTAGTTAAACAATACATAGTCATGAGTACAAGAAAATACATTTTTACCAGTCATAATTTGGGAGCATAAAATTTGTTGGTGGTCTAAAAACCAACAAACATCAAGGCCTTAACAAACATGAACTTTTCCAACACTGATTAAAAAACGTCAAAACTATGAAACACCGTTTATCATTGACCCGCCCACCATGAACACACCTTGTACGAAGACACACGAAACGCTTCAAAGTTCCAAACGCTGCAAATCCAATATCCAAGGAGTACTTATATTAAAACCGAATCTCTTCTGTACTGCAGCTGGGTTGAACTTTTTCCAATTTAAGCAAATGTATGTATTTTTTAGTATGAAGCAAATCTCGTCGGAAATTTGCTCACAGCATTTTAATCTACAGATAACAAATCTTTCTTTCATAAAATATTCATTTTTGGTCCCATGATGTCATGGTTCTTGGCCAATAAGAAGGCTTGTCGGGCTCGTCTGTCTCTGGCCAGGCGTTGTTTATTTCATTATGAAGTTGGACTTAGACACCCATTTATAAAACAACATGATTTATTTAGCACTTTTGTGTCCGAAAGTGACCACAAATATTGTGAAAGATAGCAGCATAATAAGCATTATTTGATTGGGAAGTCTCGATGGCCCTGTACCCATGACGTCACATTATTCACTGCCTTCACCTGACTGCCTTGCATTATATTTAGGAACTTGGCCAAGAATGCCGCATCGTTCGCTTCAACTTGCGGCTTGTGGTAATGAAATAGTTGACTGACCCTATCAGAGCTGCTATTTATTTAAAAGTCAGCTCAGCATTTTTGTTAAAATATCCCATTTCACTCGCCAAATAAGCTAAAATTAATATTGCTAAGAATTTTGACAAAGTAAACATAGGTCTTAGCCTTGAGTCTAAGAATATTGTAATATTTTATACCAAGAGTTTTGAAACCATCACAATTATACCGCAACTGCTTCGAGCTCTAGCGCACAATTTGGGTGTCAAAGGTGACATTCATAATGTTGATGTCAGTCGATGAATGCTGTCACGGTACATCGAATGCTGTGAAAGTGTGCGGCGGGGCGAAACAAGTTGGGATCGTCGGGTTAGGCGAAGTTTTCAGGTTTGCCTTGTCATCTAGCTAAGCATGCATTGCAGGATTTGAGTAACCTGTTTATAGCAAGAATTTATCTGTCGGTGGTCATACTTGAAAGTAAGCCGCCTTCGAACTGCCATCAATTCAGCAAGTCTAAGAGAAAATGGCATGTGGTCCAAGAGCGAAGATCGGTCCATCTATTTTAAACTCAGACTTGTCGATGCTGTATGATGAATCTGAGAAATTGATCAATTCAGGTGCAGATTATCTGCACTTAGATGTGATGGATGGCCATTTTGTACCAAACCTAACATTTGGACACCCTGTAGTAAAATGCCTTCGTCAGAAGATTCCAAAGTCATTCTTTGATCTTCACATGATGGTCGAAAACCCTGAGAAGGTTGGTACACATTTTCATGGTTCTTTTGTTATGTTTCTTGTAGGCATGCAATATGCATGGACTCTCTTGGCTGGCACATCTGTACACTAGGGTTCCTGCTTTCCATGCCCTGTTGGACGCTTGAGCCTCGCAGCTACGCGCCCTAACTCTACAACAACAACAGCTTTCCATGCCCACCTCCCACCTCCTGACAAAGCTATAGGGAACCCGA
The DNA here is from genome assembly GCA_014673585.1 of Semibalanus balanoides. Lineage (NCBI taxonomy): Eukaryota > Metazoa > Arthropoda > Thecostraca > Balanomorpha > Balanidae > Semibalanus > Semibalanus balanoides. The sequence goes on from VOPJ01008985.1 coordinate 7,596, forward strand.
CCAGGTAAGAGAACCATATGTATATTTTATTTCTACTTGCATTTTGTCTGTAAATGTTCATGCTAGTTGCTAGAAGCTAGTATTCTATTTTCTGACAGTCAGATGTACAAATTTTGGCGGCGCTGCCGTTTTCCCGCTATTCTGGAAAAACCTCAGGGGGGGTCAAAATGACCCCCCACCAGGGCGAGGGTTAAAATGGATGTCCACTATTACGTCTGTCTGTATGCTGGTTTTGTGTATCAATTTTCACTCAGAACTCAGAAGCATTGCTATTTTAAGCCCAGTATACTCACACATGTTCTTTTGCATTGATTCTGTCCTTGCTACTAAATAATGTTTTTTCCATTGCGAAGATATGTTTCATGGCATCAAGTCCTGTTCCCACAGTGGGTTGAGCCCATGGCAGATGCTGGTGGGAACCAGTATACTTTCCATGTTGAGGCTTCCAAGGATATACCAGCACTCTGCAGGAAGATCAAGGAAGCAGGAATGAAGGTATGTAAAGCTAAAGAGGTGCATACTATAGTTCACTCAGCATTATGCAACAATGTGTATTTTGGAGTCCAATCCAATGTCCGCTGTCCATACATGTGCCAGTTTCAGCCAGATTTAGATCAACTTTGTTTTTATCCTGCACATGATCTACACCAGAAGCTCAACCTGTGCAGTTGCATGTTTAATCCATGCACACTTGTTGTGGCACCTTTAACCCGCGCACTGCAGGGGGGGTGATTTCCGCCCCCCCCCCTCAGGTTTTTCAGGAGTAGCAGGAAAACGGCGGCGCGCAGCGCCGCCAAATTTCGTACACCTGTTTGGGCATCAATTACCCACACTAACTTTGGAAAAGGATTTTGCTTGAGGCATCTCAGCGTCAGGTCACAAGTCCATGTCCATGTGAACCTACCCTTCAAAATGTTTGTGGCCAAAGCCACAGTCCTTTTTTGAAAATTTCAAACGTTGCAAGATTTCTTAAGAATATAGTACCTGCAATTCTTATATTTCGGATTTCGTATGGTGCACCAAAAGTCAGATCAATTTCTTGAACCTCCCACAATTATAAGTGAATGGAAATAAAACAAATGCTCCTTTCAGAAATATGCATTGATCAGGCTAATTATTGCATAACATGCTATTTTTACTCATTCTAAATGATCACAGGTGCAATTGTTTGCTTATGTTCTACAAGGTCATCTCAGGTCATTAGCAATGATTTGCTAAAATCCTTGGATAGAAAAAATAGAGAGCGATTAGTTGATCAATGTGTTTCGTCTCGTCTGATAAGCGTTGCCCATATCAAATGACCTACATGGCGTCACCAAAACTGACTTGACCTTGAGTTCAAATTTGAAGTTGACCTTACCAAACGGTCACCGTATACTCTCTTTCACAGCTGCATCACAATGAGACAAAACACGAGGACGGTCAAAATGTTTCCCTATCTTTCTTAGTGACATGCTATTCACGAAACTGTTTTGCTACCCAAAACAGTATGCTTTTCAATGACTCTGAGCCTAAACTATTGATCTGAGATCAATTTTGATGACATACTTGCGATTGCAAATTTCAATAGCTATCGATTGCCTCTCTAATTGTTTGCTCCTAGCTATCATAGTTTCCGAGATAGGTAATCGGGGGTTTCTGGAAAAGTCCTAAAACCGGAAAATCTGACCTTTGGTGACCACTGGTGACCTCAATTGTGAATTGATCCAAGAAAAGACTGAAATACTTTCGATAGAGCTTGCCTAGAGCTATCTATTGCCGTTTTCCGCTTGTCGCTACGTTGCGTAGTTTTGGAGATCTCACGGGAGGGGCGGAAATTACCCCCCCCCTGCAGTTCGTGTTCGGCGCGAACCCCCTGCAGTGCGCGGGTTAAGCCCCAATCATCATCATCATCCATACACACCAGTGTCACAGTGAGCCAGTGTTATAAAAGTTCTCGTTTGTTTGTTTTTAGACCACCAACAAAATTGTTGTACTCCCTATTTATGACTGGTATTTTTTTTATTTATTTTTTGTACTCATAAATATTTATTTAATATTTATAAAAAAACATGTATAATGCATTGACATGTCACATGTATGCATGAATATATGAGGACATGAAAATGTATACAACATTCATCATTTATATATCAGTATTTCTTATTTTTGGCCTACCATCAAGTTATTTTTGTACTGTTCCATTGCGAAGATATGTACTCCTACACCAACACAAAAAGTAGAATTCCCACCCTGCAGTGAGCCCCGCGTCTGTTTCCCTGCTGGTGTGTATCAGCTGCTGAAGTTGTGTCTGGCTGCGTCTCTGCAGGTTGGTATGGGCCTGAAGCCAGGCACGGATGTGGAGGTGGTGATGCCGTACGCCGATCTCGCCGACATGCTGCTGGTGATGACCGTGGAGCCAGGCTTCGGCGGTCAGAAGTTCATGGTCGACATGATGTCCAAGGTGGAGCGGCTGCGCCAGGCGTTCCCGCTGGTCGACATCGAAGTGGACGGCGGTGTCAGTCCAGCAAACATCGACCAGTGCGCCCAGGTCAGTACAGGCGATACAGCCGCCCCGGGCTGTATATAAAAGGGCATTCCAGGACAGATTGACAAGGGGTAACACCCTACATCTCCGACTTGGATAAAAGTCAGCTATATGGGTTTCCTGGGGCGCGAAATCGTGCTGTGCGAGTTTCATCTCAATTGGAGTTATGGCTACCGAGTTATAGCCTCAGACATTTTCGTGAGGTCACATTGCATGACTTAATAACTCCACAACAAATTATCGAATTCCTATAAACCCATATATTTTCTGAATGGCAATGAAATTTCAACATGCGATGCACCGTTTATCTGTCACTGCCGGCCGAGAGCCCGCTCCGTAAGCCGAGTCGGCGACGCGCAGTGCTCAGCTCGCGTGTCGTGAGGGGGTGATTCTGCGCGTGAGGCGCAAACGAGAGTGCACACACCGGGAGCGCTTGGCTTTGATCCAGCCGTGCAACCAACCAGACCATCTAATGGCTTTGCATTCTATGAGACCTTAACGTGCAGAGTATGACGAATCGGTAGACATGTCATTGGTCTGCATTTTCACCATACTATACGCGATAGTCCTGGCCTAACGAAAGGGGCGCGATTTTGGACAAAATGTCGATAAAAAGGCGCTCGATGGATTAAAAAATACACCGCTGGATTCCGCGTGAGCCCAGCTTTCGAATGGTGCATCTCCCATAGTTTGACACCTCCGAACCCTCCAAACGAACCGTGTCAGATAACCCATATAACGGACTTTTATCCAATAATCGGAGATGTAGGGTGTTAATCTGGGATTTTCGCTTGTCGATCTGGCCTGAAATGCCCCAGCCGTGTCACACTGCACAAAAATGACTCTCCACAGACATATTCTGGAATCAACAACTTCTTCCTGAACTAACAACTTTCCTGCAGGCGTGCCTTCACGTCAGCATTTGTTTGTTTGTTTATGGGGTTTAAAGACACTAGTCCACCAAAGTAATTGAATATGTAAGAACACCGAATTTAAGGAGATAATCACCATGGAATCAGTTTTTTTTTTTTTACTCGCGCCAGTCGCAATATTGCCGTTCAAAGTTCAGTTTGCTCCATCATGAGGTTTCGAGTCCGGCCACCACTACTTATTAAATGATAAGGCATGAAGGAAAGTTTAATGTAAAGAAGGAAAGATTTGCTCCGAAAGTTTTTTTTTACTTTTACGAAGGGATTTTGATTTCTCAGCATTGATGAAGTTTTCTCGCCGAAGTTTTTCTTATGATTGGTCCTCCGATTCCATAGATACCAAATGGAAAAGAGTCTGTTCACGTTTCCATGGCAACGACTCAAATGCGTCAATAAAGTCTGTGTGTCTCCAGAACGGTAGATTCAGTTAAGAGGAACACAATGTATAAGCGCATCGCCGTCTCATCCAATTTTAATAGCGGTCAAGCTGACGGTAGGACAGTTCAAGTTGAACCCTTCTCTGTGATTACAGTTAACTGAGCAAACGCTCCATGACGTAGGGTGTGTATAAAATCGAAACAGTTTTTAGACTTCTTATCAACGTAATGAAATTAATATTGTTTTTTGTCATTTCGCTTTTTGGATAAGATTAAATGGCAATTAATAAATCAAAGTGGTCCTTCTCTCTGTTTAAGCTGTTTTTGCGATATCATCCGAAGAGGCGTGTCCCTTCTAACCCCGCAACTGCCAGGCGTTCGCGCCGGAACACGAACGCTAGGGGGCTAATTCCGCCCCCCCGTGAATTCCAAAACTACCACGTAGCGAACAAGCGAAAAACGGCATTAGAATTAGATCTAGGCAAGCTCTATGAAAAGTATTTAGTGTTTTCTGGATCAGGGTCACAATTGAGGCCCAGTTGGGGGGGTCAACCAAAAGGTAGATTTTCCGGTTTTAGACTCTTTCAAGGATCTGTTTCAGAAACCCCATTATCTCGGAAACTATAAGCTAGACAAACAATAGAGAACAATCGTAGCCTTGAAGATTTTGCAAATGTCTGCCATGTATGTGTCCTCAAACAATGTGATCTCAGATCAATAGTTTAGGCCTCAGGAGGTCATGAAAGGTTCAAACGATTACCTGCTTTTTAATGAAAACAGTTTTTCGTGAATAGCGTTCAACTAAAGAAAGGATAGGGAAAGATTTTGACGCCAATCGTGTTTGTCTCATTGATGCGCCTTTGAACATCATACAATCAGCTTGACCTTGTAGGGTCAACTTCATAAATTTTGACCTAACGTCAAGGTCAATTTTGGTGACCCAGGCTAGGTCATGTTGCTTATGGGCAACGCGGCCAGACTGACGAACACATTGGTGTCAACTAATTCTCTCATCTCTTTTCTAATCAAGAGTTACTTAGCAAATCATTGCTGATGACCTCAGATATCTCAGATGACTTGTGAGAACACATGACCAACCAATTGCACCTTGATCATATTAGATTGCTAAAACAGCATTATTGAAGAATAGCCGATCCAATGCATATTTATGAAAGGGAAACATTTGGTTTATTTCACATTCACTAATGGGAGGTCAGGGATATGGACCTGACCTTTGGTCCTCGATCGCAAAAATCCGTAGATATACGAATTGTAGTGCACTGATATTCGTTATTGAAAGTTCCTGCAGAGTTTCAAAACTTTCTACAAAAAGACTGTGGCTTTGGCACGAACGCAACATTTTTGAAGGTGAAGTCATTGAATGGACTTATGTGACCCTGACCTGAGATGACCCAAGTCAAAACTTTTACAAAGTGTGGGTAATTGATGCCAAAGGTGTACAAATTTTTGGCGGCATGCGCGCCGCCGTTATTTCCGCTACTCCTGAAAAAACTGGGGGGGGGGGCGGAATCAACCCCACTCTGCAGTGCGCAGTACAGTAGGGGCGCCGACACACCTTCTTTGGGTCAATTTTGTGCCATTTAGGTAAATAAACGACATCAGACGACTTCAGATTGCTCATCATTTGTGTGTGGCTGTCATGACGTTCTCACGCGGCTGGGAGCTGCAGGCCGGAGCCTCAACATGACCGTGCTCCGGCAGCGCTGTGTTCCAATCGGACCGGCCCCTCGCTGACGTCATCCGTTCGCTCAGGTCAGGTCCGCCAGTAAGGGGTTCCCGAGTGACGTCATACCGAGAGACGTCTCCAGCCAGGCTGCAGTTCAGGTCTTCCCGGATGGTACGCAATATAACCACAATGAGTCGAGCGCCTACACCCGCAACACACGCCACACAGGTGTTTCTCCAAATGATCTTCACTCCTGACTGAGCCCGCGGTTGTCGACGGCGCTCGAATAGCGGTGAAGCGGCTTACATGTACCCGCACATCCCGCCACATTCCAACAGCTTCGCCAGCACCCGGGTAGCTTGCCATGATCAGGTGAACGACTGCCAGAGAGACTTCCAGTCAGTGACATTGTAGATGTTGAGCTTGTTGGTCGGTTTTGTATTAGTTTACACACGTGGAGTTATGTGGTGGGAGCACGGTGTGGTGCGGGTAGCGGTCTTCGTGATACAAAAGTGTTCGGGCCAAGGGTATGCATTGTCACTGGAGTTAGAATTCCAATGGGGCTCCGTGGTGTGTTCTGGGCACATGCATGCCATCAAAGTGAAAATTGGTCAACACTGAGGGATTTGTTTCGTTATGTCTTGTCTATCTTGTTTTTGTCTTGTTGAAGGTGGCCCTCGCGCCTCGTTCCGACAAGAAACTATTACGTGATTGTTACGAATTACGATGCGTCAATACTCGGGAGATAGGTTTATAGTTGCTGAGCAAATATTATGACAATTTATATTTACATGATATGCACAAGACTCAAATATATTCTTCTTATCGCCGATGACACTCCTTACTAGGTATGGTGAAATTCATGAAAATGAAATGCAGCAGCGTATATCCACAACTGCATTAATTGTATCTTATCGAAAAACAACACATTCACCCGTCCTAAACGGCGCGTTCGTAAAACAAACATGTCACACGTCAGTTAATCAGCCACAGTACCATACAGTACGGAATACCAGAGCAGTATGGAATACCAGAACAGCAGCGCCACGGTCTATAACGCACGTGAACCGTCACCACGAGCTGAAGCCGCCGAAATCATAGGACGCTTCCTTCTTCTTCTTGGCCGGCTGAGGCGGCGGCTCGACCGCCTTCCTGCGAACGACGGGCGCTGACGTCAAAACGACGGACGCACTTCAAACGACGCGGCACGTGCGGCTACAAACCCCACCCTGATCAATGTCTGGCAAAGATGCGGCTACGGAACCTACCAACTCGAAACATCGTCAAAGGAGCACCACCATCAATGATCTGGTGATTCTGTCTGGATGCATCTTCTACGGCCACGAATCTCTGATCATTCCTGCGACACCGTCGTTGTAGCGCCTCAGTTCCTGGCGAGTTTGTTTGTACACTTCTCAGAACAGCGTGAAACTTAAGGGGGACTGGCGCTTCGAAGGATTTCGCATTATCAGAACAGCGTGAAACTAAAAGGGGACTGGCGCTCCGAAGGATTTCGCATTATCAGAACAGTGTGAAACTAAAAGGGGACTGGCGCTTCGAAGGATTTCGCATTTCATGTGGCGTCAGGCAGAGACGAAACAAAATCGCGCCGACACTGCCATGTGTCCAACACAACATTGGCATCCAGACTTTATACCGGACGAATCAATTGCCATCATATAAACCGTTATCGTCCATCACCATGACGCCAACACGTAAGGCCCCGAGGAACCCTACTACGCGCGTATCGCTTTTAAGCGGTGTCGTAAGTAGACAACCGCATTACGGACGATAGTAGTGTACAAACCAAACACGACGCTGGTAATTTTTGCCGAGTCGAAACCCATATTGTGTGGCGCATACAATACGGTGCGGTATAGACTTAGACTTCACTATCCGTACGTCAGTAGTCTGCCATCCCCCCGTAGTCTGCCCGGCAGTAGCCTTGTCTGCTCACGTTTTGGACACGCGCGCGGGCGGTGTCAGCGCGGTGGTCGCTCGGGGCGATGTCTTCCCGAGCCGGGAGTGGGTGCGGTTTGAGGGGCGCGCGGATGCGCTGACGGTCGGGACGGGCCGGAGCGCTCAACCCGCAGCCCGCTCTGACTCCCTCCTCTCTAGGCCGGGCCACTGTCGACACACAGCGATAGAGTCATACAGACCGACAGCCGCTCTGACTCCTCGCTCTCTCAGCGGGCCAGCTGCCGACACACCGCCGAGTCAGAGTCCATACAGACAGACGCCGCTCTGACTCTCCTCTCTTCAGCGGGCCAGCTGCCGACACACAGCCGAGTCAGAGTCATACAGACAGACAGCCGCTCTGACTCCTCCTCTCTCAGCCGGGCCAGCTGCCGACACACAGCCGAGTCAGAGTCATACAGACAGACAGCCGCTCCGACTCCTCCTCTCTCAGCCGGGCCAGCTGCCGACACACAGCCGAGTCAGAGTCATACAGACAGACAGCAGCCGCTCTGACTCCTCCTCTCTCAGCCGGGCCAGCTGCCGACACACAGTCTCGCGAATCAGTCAGAGTCACACGGACAGACATACACATTACACACAATAAACGGACGGACGGGACGGACGGACTGAACGTCAGTGGACGCTGGCTGATCCAGTGATCAGCGCCAGGCAGCGCCAGGCAGCGCCAGGCAGCGCCAGGCAGCGCCAGACACCAGCTGGTGGTCAACGATATACTGCAACCTAACGGCCAGCCAACATACATCCGCGCAGCACGTCCACCGCTGCAGCTGAGGACACTGACCTCCTCGTCGGCGTCCGTGAAGGGATCGACGAACACGTGAGCGGCGGTGATGACGATGTCCTCGATGGGCCGGTCCTTGTTGTCCACCTCGACCTTCTCTATGATGCCCAGCGTTTCAAGGCCGCCCACCAGTCGGCCGAATATCGTGTGCTTGTTGTCCAGGTGCTTACAGGAGCGGTATGTGATGAAACTGACCGACACAGAAGCACAACAGACGGTCAATACACAGGGGAACGGCTGAGACAGAGGAACGGCAGACGGTCAATACACAGAGGCACGGCTGAGACAGAGGAACGGCAGACGTCAATACACGAGGAACGGCTGAGACAGAGGAACGGCAGACGGTCAATACACAGGAATGGCTGAGACAGAGGAACGGGCAGACGGTCATACACAGAGGCACGGCCTGAGACTAGAGGAACGGCAGACGGTCAATACACAGAGGAATGGCTGAGAACAGAGGGAACGGCAGCGGTCAATACACAGAGAACGGCAAGACGTCCCAATACACAAGAGGAACGGCAAGACGGTCAATACACAGAGGAATGGCTGAGACAGAAGGAACTGGCAGAACGGTCAATAACCAGAGGAACGGCAGACGGTCAATACACGAGAGGCACGGTGAGACAGAGGAACGACAGACGGTCAATACACAGAGGAATGGCTGAGACAGAGACACGGCAGACGGTCATACACAGAGGAACGGCTGAGACAGAGGAACGGCAGACGGTCAACACACAGAGGAACGGCTGAGACAGAGGAACGGCAGACGGTCAATACAGAGAGGCAGCAGAGCTGATGTTCGATGGACCGCGGCACGACAGCGACTACAGACAAAGGGAGCGACGCATCGGCCCGGCGGGACACACTCCAACATAGCGCAGCTGAGCCAACAGCAGGCGTCCAATGCTGAGAATATGGCGTGGTTTGGACGCCGTACATATAACAAAGGGACGGGAGAACACGCGATGTTCAGGGCAAATAATAATTGCCATTCCTTTAAAATTATCCTACATCTGCAGTGTCACCACTTGGCCATTGCTGGCTACACCACCATGACTGACCTTTCCAGCACCCGAAGCAATATAAGAACCGTGCAGTGTGTCCTGTGGGAGCTGCTGCTGCTGGTACTCACAACTGAGATTTGTTGGTGGCCAGACCGGAGTTAGCCATGGAGAGCACGCCGCGGCCGTCGTGGCCCAGGTTAGGCCGGAACTCGTCAGCAAACGGCTCTCCCCAGATACTCTGTCCGCCCTCACCGGTACCCTGAGGGTCTCCACCCTGGATCTGAGGGAACACACAGGATACCATGGTAACAGCCTGTACCAGATACTCTCCTCTCTCACCGGTACCCTGAGGGTCTCCACCCTGGATCTGAGGGAACACACAGGATACCATGGTAACAGCCTGTACCAAATACTCCTCCCTCTCACCGGTACCCTGAGGGTCTTCCAACCTTGGATCTGAGGGAACCACAGGATAACCATGGTAACAAGCCGTACCAGATACTCTTCCTTCTCTCACCGTACCTGAGGGTCTCCACCCTGGATCTGAGGGAACACACAGGATACCATGGTAACAGCCTGTACCAGATACTCTCTCCTCCTCTTACCGGTACCCTGAGTGGTCTCCACACCTGGATCTGAGGGAACACACAACATAGCGTGATCCGTTCCCCCGATAACACACGATGAAGTACGACGGAGAAATACCTTGCAAACACACAAAGGCTGACAAACAAAGTGGCAGAATGAATCCTAATTAACAGCAAAGATAGCGACTGTCCGGGGTCCAACCCGCACACGAATGTTGAACTCACCATGAAGTTGCGGATGGACCTGTGGAACTTGGTGCCGTTGTAGTAGCCGCTGGCGCAGTGCTTCATGAAGTTCTCACATGTGCGAGAGTCATATCACAGTGCCGTTCCAGGTTCAGGAGGACCCACGTTAGTCTCCCAAAGACGAACATAACCTGCCGACAAGAGCGGGCGTCAAGGTCACAGTGCAGTCCACGCGTTCAGAGACCTCCACGTTAGTCTCTCCGACGAACATAACTCGGACGGAGCGGCGTCAGGCAGCGTTTGGATTTTCTGGCCCGCTTTTCCTGGTCCCGCGTACTTTGCTCTCTTCAATGAGTTACCCTCGTTTCGGCCTAAGCCCTTCGGGTCAAGCTAATCCCCGGGTCATGCTGCCGCCGGATTCCCCCGTGGAGGTGCAAACTTTGTGCACAACTGAGTTATATTCTGGACTCTAGAATATACCTAGATTATTTATTAAATATAATACATAATTTCAGTAATAAGTACATAATCACGCTAAAATACCCCTAATTCTGTAAGTCAAGGAATATTACATCTGGAGTTCAGAATATAAACTCATTTGGTGAACAAAGTTTGCAATCTCAACTGATGTTTTACTACGGCAGCTGTTCGCTGAACCCGACAGGCCTGAGGCCGAAACGGGAGTAACTCACTGAAGAGAGCAAAACACCGGACCAGAAAACGGCCAGAAATCCAACACTGGCGTCAGGTCACAGTGCAGTTCCAGGTTCGGAGGACCCACGTTAGTCTCCAGACGAACATAACCTGCCGGACGGAGCGGCGCCTGGTCACAGTGCAGTTCCAGGTTCAGAGGGACCCACGTTAGTCTCTCAGAACGACATATACCTGCCGGACGGAGCGGGCGCCTGGTCACAGTGCAGTTCCAGGTTCAGAGACCACGTTTAGTCTCCAGAGAACATAACCTGCCGGACCGGAGCGGCGCCTGTCACAGTGCAGTTTCCAGGTTCAGAGGACCCACGTTAGTCTCCAGACGAACATAACCTGCCGGACGGAGCGGCGTCAGGTCACAGTGCAGTTCCAGGTTCAGAGGACCCACGTTAGTCTCCAGACGAACATAACCTGCCGGACGGAGCGGCGCCTGGTCACAGTAAGAAGCTGGCTAGAATGACCAGCTAGAAGCTGGTCACAGAAAAGGAAATATCCTGCGGTCCTGGGTCCACCAATTCCCCCTGCTAGCCGGAGTAGTTTTACTAGGCTCAATCTCCGCTCTCCACCCACGGCCGGAGCAGAGTTTACTAGACTCAATCTCCGCTCTCCACCCACGACCGGAGTAGAGTTGACTAGACTCAAGCTCGGCTCTCCACCCACGACCGGAGTAGAGTTGACTAGACTCAAGGTCGCCTCTCCACCCACGACCGGAGTAGAGTTGACTAGGTTCAATCTCGGCTCTCCACCCACGGCCGGAGCCAAGGAGTTTACTAGACTCAATCTCGCTCTCCACCCACGGCGGAGCAGAGTTTACTAGGTCTCAATCTCGCTCTCCACCCACGGCGGAGCAGAAGTTACAGCTCAATCTCCGCTCTCGAGGCCAACGGCCGGACAGAGGTTTACTAGGCTCAAGCTCCGCTCTCCACCCACGGCCGGAGCAGAGTTTACTAGGCTCAATCTCGGCTCTCCACGGCCGGAGCAGAGTTTACTAGGCTCAAGCTCCGCTCTCCACCCAGCAGGGTTTACCGGAGCTGACTCAATCTCCGCTCTCCACCCACGGCCGGAGCAGAGTTTACTAGGCTCAATCTCCGGCTCTCCACTGACCTTTTTTCTTGACGTGTTTGTATCTAACAGTGTCGTCATCCACCACAGCAGCCTCGTGCTCCATCACCGGCTCCATCACGGTCGAGGTGAAGCCGGCAGCCACCATGCCCGTGGAGAAGTGCGCCTGTCGCAGCATCAGTCAGTCATGCAGACACCACACGCATACAGGCAGATCAGACCAACATAGCCCCGACCGCCGCCACCGCCGTGGAGAGCGCCAGCCGCCACGCAGGTCAGCGCACAGTACACACGTGTTACGTCCGCCGACAGAACGGACGGCTACCGATCGGACCGTGTCCAGACGACAAACACAGGCGATAGACAGATGAAGATGAGAAGGAAGGGTCGTGCTTAAAGGGAATAGTTCACCTTTAACATTAGGTTTTGAGTTGAGATAGCCAAGTTGTGGCGCATGCTCGAAAATGACTTGTGACGCTTTCAACATTTTCCAGAAACCTCTTAATATTTAATATTCAGTCTAAAAAGTCGGGCCGGGTATACCCGGTAACCTCACTCGCTGATTGGCTTGATTTTGGCTGGTTGACGTATGATTATGACGCACAGATGACGTAAGAACTTTGGGAAAGTGTAAGTGCTGGACAAAACATACTGTTTTCAGTACCTCATTCTTTTTACAGCCAAGAATGATTTTGTCAAGTATGCTAGCAATAGTGATTTTGATTGTTTAAATCTTCATAAAACATTTTTTCTAACAAACGTTCTGTAAGCGTATGCGGTAGCGTTCAGCGCTGCCCTGAACGTTTCCAGGCTTCGCGTACAAATGGTTGATCTGTCCCTCCCACTCCACCGAACCCCACCTCGCACCAGTAACGCGCAGTGCCGCTTGTTTGATTGCCGCCCGCGCGCATGCCGCCCGGCATGAACCTTGTGACACATAATCCAGACAGCCGCCCCAGAGCACGGACAGTGAGCGACGATGGGGACACTACACTTTTCATCAGTTAAATCTAATAGTGAAGAATACCTACTTAAAGCAAGTACTGTGATGGTTTTCAAAGCGTTGTATTTTCCGGCATCTTCAACAAGTACTTGGGCAAGTACCACCAATGTAATACCGACACGATCCCTTACTAAATCAGATGAACGTTGCGTGCTTCTCAGCCAGCTGATTTCGGCATTACTTGAGGAAAAATATTAAATTATCACCAAAAATTGACTATTTTAATTTGCTTTTTCCGCCGTAAATATAGGTTTCTGCTGACTTCTAGTATATGAACTTAATTTCTTGCTTCTCTTCATCATTTCTGAACTTTTTCTCGTTTTTTTCAAGGTGAACTATTCCCTTTAAACATGATTCGTAAATACATATTATAAGCGGGCATTTATTATAACTGAAGTGCTTCAGGTCACGATTCGTGCGACTCCTTTCCACGATGTTACCCGAGTTAAAGTGGCATGCATATGCCTTGCTTACCGCATTGAACTTGTCGGCCTTCTTCTGCTGTTTGACCTCCTTCTGAGCCGGCTTGTACTCCCTGCCCAGCTCCTCTAGCACATCCTTTGTGACCGAGTTGACCTTCTTCAGACGCGCATGAGGGTCCAGCTTAGTCCGCTCCGAGTCTGGCACACACGCACAGACACACAAAATGAACCGGAACATAGGCCACGTTCCCACCGCGTGATCTGATGTGGAATTTATACGGACCACGTAAAGCGTGACGTATTTTCACACACGAATCAAACCAAATCAAATGAGAGCAGTGTTGAATTTTCGTTTCGTGCTCTGGTCCTGAAGAGTAAAGTGAGTAAAGTAAGTAAAGAAGTAAAGAAGTAAAGAAAGTAAAGAGTAAAGAAGTAAAGTAAATATGTACGTAGGAGGGTAAAATTATATTTGTTAGGAAAATGAGTATTTTCAATTTCTTGAACAATTGCTTTTACTTAAGGGAAGTAAATATTCATTATTTGTTAATGGATACTAAAACCATCTGAGGAAATAGGAAGTATATTTAAATAACAGTCAATAAGATAAGGTGAGAAAGATAGCACATATACCCCAAAAAAATGACGAGAGCAAAATTATTTGGACAAAAAAAAGTCCAGAAAATTGGCTACAAATCCAAGGGCTGAACGAGAGCCCGTACACACACGATAACTTTCCGTTGCAATATACCTTTCCACTCCACCCGACAGCTCGGTCAGATCGGTTGAGCGGTCAGATCGGTTGATAACCAGGAGGTGTGCAGCGCGCCACCCTCTTACCTTCATCAGCCACCTTGATATTGTTCTTGAGATGGTAGAACGCAGACAAGTTGAACTTTTGGAGATTTTTCGGATCTTGTATCGTGATGATGTCCTTTCTAGTGAACGGCTCGTCAGTGAGCAGCTCCTTCCAGTTCTTAGGCTTTATATTCAGCTCCTCCACAGCCTGCACATGATAGAAGCACAAAACAACTGCTCACCTGCCCACTGTAACACTATCATCAATACAGCAGGTGCATCAAACTGAACACAGGTTCAGCTGCTCGTGTATGGTCCAAATATAACTATATAAAATAAACTGTATTACTATGTACAACATTTAACGTAGAACATTTTAGTGGCATTTACACAAAATATTTTAGTAGAATGTACATAAAACATTCATAGCAAACATTTACATATAAAATAAAGTGCGTTATAAAGCGTAAAACGGGCTTTAAACCATGCACATGATACTTTAAGAGCGCATATGTATAAAATGGGGGGCTAAATGCCATAATTATTTTATTTAACCCGCGCCCCGCTGGGCCTCTGAGACAACTTCACCCTGGTAGGGCGGGGAGGGGTCAACATGACCCTGCTAACTCGAAACTAAAAATGCTAGAAATACCCGGAAAAACGTTCGAAAGTAACAACTTTCGAAGTTACCTCTGTCATTTTTAGGTTCAAGTCCATATTGAGGTCACAAGAAGTCATCAAAAGACAAACTTTCATGGGGAAGGACTTGGCTTCAGAAACCAAAGTGTCTCGGGAACTATGATAGCTGGGAACAAACCAAAAAAGCACAATTGCTGAAATTTCCTCAAATTCTAGCTCAGGCCAATAGTTAAGACTCCAGAGGTCACCAAAGGTCACGATGATATTGAATTTCACACAAGTGATTCGTGAATGACGTATCTAATAATCCCGGGCAATAATGTTATCGTCATCGGGGTTGTCTTGTTGAGAAGCTTGAAAACATTGATGGTGACCGGGTTAGGTAATTTCAAAACTTTACCTCGGGTCAAGAGGTGACCCAGGGAGGTTAGGTGCATAAGGGGCAACGCGTCTCGACGAGGCACAGTGTTGTCAGTCGCACGTCTCTAGCTTTATTATTCTATCAATAGTATTGGCATCACTGATGGTGACCTCAGATGACCTTGAAGAGGTCACTGATCAACAATCGGACCTGAGTCATCAAAAATTAGCTAAAATTACATGAATCTAAAATGATTGCCTGATCTAATGCATGTTCTCTGAATAGGAAACATTTACATATTTTCCTATTGACTTATGTTATTGAAGAGGTCACGAAATTGACCTCACCTTAGGCAATAATTCATCAACATACAAAATCTGAGCCAACAAATTGTAAAAAAATGGCTAACCTCTGTGAGTTTCAAATCGTGCGGTCAAACACTAGCTTTGGCACAACCCAAAACATTTTTGGAGGTAAGTTCACTTGACGAGACCTGGTGACCTGATCTGAGATGACCAGAGGTCAAAACTTTCACACAATGTAGGTTATTGATGCCCGAATAGCTGCGCGCGCCACCGTTTTCCAGCTATTCCCGAAAAAGTGTCATGTTGACGCCCCCACATCAACCCATCCCGACGCCAGCGACATCTACATACGGGGCAGGCGGGAGTTCAGCAGAGGTCGACTACAATACATATTAAAGACGCAGCTGTCATGAGAGATGGGTTAACAAGCAGCTCGAATCATGAAACAAGCTTTCTCAGGACACAAAGAACACCCCACTAAATACTTGACTCACGTTATAAGACGTATAGTCTGCATACAATATCGCTGATTGAAATACATGCTAGTGGCATGCAGAAGAGAAAATTGCTTACATTCATATGTGCCTCAGCATGCTCCGTTACACGCTTCAACCAGAAATAATATCAAAGAAATCAATCAGAAAATAAGTAAAATGTTAAAACACAACAAAAACAATTATCTCACTGACCAACAATCTGGTACCAGACACATTGCAAATGGTCAGTAAATATAGCGGCGTGTTTTCCTTAGTGCTCACCTCATACGACATAACGTTGCCGGTCGTCCTGATGGCCACGATGTGGGAGTTCTCCGTGAAGACTTTGAACAGCACCGGACAGTGGTACTTCCCATCATTGCTCTTGGCAAAGTGCAGCTTAATGAGCGCCTTGGCCTCCAGTGGCTAAAAGTCATTGAAGATGAAACAAGTGAGAGCAAGTTAATTATAGTCGATTGTGATTGAAACACACTGAATCACACAGCAACGCATGCACCTAGAAGCAGCGAACGATGCCTTGACAAAATCAACAAATACGCATATATTATTGTACGCACAATCAAAACCCACGTCGGGTGCTGACGACACAAAACCCAGCGATCCCTGCACTACCACTGCCTGTCCCGTGACATTCAATGTAACCTCCAGGTCGCCACTGCGCCCTCCTTACACACGGGCCGAGTGGACACACCCCACCACCCTACCCACTGACCGCCCTGCTTCCTCCCACCTTGCCAGTGATGGGGTCGATCTTGTACCGCCTGACGAACGGCACCACGTGCAGCAGGTCGAACACGTGGCCGTCGGCGGTGCAGAGCGGGTTCTCGAAAGGCTGCAGTGACAGCGCGCAGTGCGTGAAGGGCAGACGACGGAACTCCCTGTTCTCGGGCCGGGTCGGGCGGTGGCCGCCATACTGAGTGGCCCACTCAGTGGCCGTCAGGTATCTGCCGAGTACAGGGACAGCATATTCACATGGCCAGTTACACACCCGTGGTCATACTATCACTGCCGGGTACAGGGACATCATATTCACATGGCCAGTTACACACCCGTGGTCATACTATCAAGGGCAGTCAGAGACACTGGATTCCAACGCGGCAGTGCTGAGTAAAATGACAAAAATACAGTACAGTTACAAGTCATGATGACACATTTTGTTCACAGACCATGCACTGGAATCATGAGCCATACAGGCAAATGAGCACCACGTGCCAGTGCGTTGATCTCAACCTCAAGTCACAAACGGCATTGGCTTGCTGAGCAGGCGCAGCATCTCAGCTTTGAGCGCGTACCTGTCCTAGAGAAAGATCTGAACAGGACACTTCTCCTTAGAGATGCTCATGATAACACACGGAGACCAATGGATGGGCAGCTGGGGCAGCTGGTGCAGCAGCTGTACAACATATGAGGGGGAGGGGGGCATGATACCTTCAACCACCAGCCACCTGCAGGCCTCCACGAAGTTTGGGCACAGCCACTACTAATGGCACACACCAGTAGACTTTGATGCACTGTATCAGCATTTTGTTGAATGCCCACCCTCATTTTTTTGGGAGGAGGCCATGACGCTGTACATGGGACTCGGCCACAGCTGCCGGTCCACCCTTGGCCAAGGCCACATCCAGGCATGTGACAAAATGTTTTGCCCAGCTGTTTGTACAAGTTCTTGGGTGGACGCTGAACGGATCAGCTCCTCCTTGTGCAGGACGGCATACACCTTCTGTGGGGGCGCCCTTTGAATCCCTTGAAGTGAAGGAAAAGTGACTCATGAAAGCCTTCAGATACTCAATGTACTCATGAAGCCATCGATTACAGCAAAATTGTGGTGCAATCAGTGATTTAAGCTAAACATTTTTTTTAGCGTAATCAGTGATTCACGCTGGAGGCTGCACCTCGATTTGGGTGCGATCGGCGAGATACGCTGGACATGTCGATGATAAGATGGATTTTTCCAGTCTGGACCATCAGGCATCAGATTCAGCAAAGTACAGGGACAGTTAGCTGAGAGGGACCGTAGCCAGTGGCCACAGTACAGGGACAGTTAGCTGAGAGGGACCGTGGCTACCAGTGGCCAAGTAACAGGGACAGCTTAGCTGAGAGGGGCCGTAGCCAGTGGCCACAAGTACAAGGGACAGTTAGCTGAGAGGGACCGTGGCTAGCCGAGTGGCCACAGTACAGGGACAGTTAGCTGAGAGGGACCGTGGCCAGTGGCCACAGTACAGGGACAGTTAGCTGAGAGGGACAGCTATGAGAGTTAGCTGAGTAGCCAGTGGCCACCATACTAGGTAGCCCACTCGACCAGACTGCAAAGTGTGGCACAGGAGTCAATGAGGTGCACCAGCCCATGCCAAAAATCTGCACCAGCCTGGTCCAAGCAGGCCAAAAATCTGCACCAGCCCAGTCCAAGCAAGCCAAAAATCTGCACCAGTCCGCACCAGACCAGCCAAAGATCCACACCAACCCATCACAACCAGTAAAACACCCTTAATGCATCGGAAACTGAGAGAACATATTTTATTCAGCGCAAGTTCCAAATGTGAAAAAGCATGTAAAGATTTGTTTAAGTAAATCTGCCCCGAGCAACTGTTGCCTGCAGCACAACATTGGTACTGCATCATTACAGGTCTACACCGCAACACACAGAATCCGCACCAGCTTCTCTAACTACGCACAAAATCCGCACCAGCCAGGACAGGCCCGCACCAACAAGATCTAATCAAATGTGCCATACTTTGTAGTCTGGCCACTGAGGCCGTCAGGTATCTGCACAGCTCAGGGACAGTTGGCTGAGAGGAGAGGGATGTTAGCCATCATACTGGGTGGCTGACAGGTATCTGCATGGTAAATAAACAGTAAAAAAACTTGCAGAGTGCAAAATTTATTCATGAACATGCAGTTGGACTCAAGGTAAAATAATACCTACTGCTTGCTCTACACCTATAATAGCATTAAATGTTGCATTTTGATGATATAACCAGAGATTCGACCTTCAGTCTATCCACTTAAACGTACTTTGTTATAATGCTAATGAGACATAGCCTCTTATTTAAAAACACTTACAGCTTATCCTTTTGATGTTGTTTTTTCCCCATTCTTCGTTAAGCTTGAGCCTACTAAGACACAACGCGTGCAAACACAA
>VOPJ01008986.1:0-10029 GCA_014673585.1 Semibalanus balanoides
GTACGTTTTTTCCCCAACCCCGGTCTCTAAGTGAAACGGAATGGAATAAAAAAGGAAAAATCAATGTATAGCGATAACATGAAATGGAATGGAAATAAGGTTTGTGGAATTGGATGAAAACCAAAATAAAATATCGTCCCAGTCCGAGGCGAGCTCTACTGCGCAGTGCGCAGTGTGTTTGACTGTCTGACCATGGACGTCGAAAGCAGGGGGACGGGGGATGCGTCCCCCAAGCGGGAGATGTCTCCCAAACATTTTCGGATTTTTACATTACGCCTATTGGGTGTTGCATGGTTAGAATTGACCTCTAAATACCTCCATACCCCCAACTTTTGGAAGATGGCGACGCCCTTGTGTCTGGCGGTACAGGACCACTGCGCAGTGTGTCTGTCTGTCTGTGTGTCTGTCTGGCGGTACAGAACTGCTGCGCAGTATGTCTGGCGGCGGAATGGTCGGACGGCACACAATCAGCCACCAGGGATGTCTGCAGTGTATGCACAGGCGGCTCTCAGGAGACTTCATTAGAGGTCGCGATAGTAACGCGCCCCCGGTGGCTTCCCGAGAGGGCGTCAATCACTGGGAGCGGCCGTCACCCCGGCCGGCTGGCCGCCGCCTACCCATGTCAGCACGGCTGGGAAAAACCGTGTCGCTGGCTCCCGACCAAATCTGGCCGAAACAAAGTGGTCCAGTCACCTGAGCATTGTAGCTGAAGCAGATCACACTGCCACATATTTTCAACAAACAATATTACAATTTCTACCTATCAAATGACGTTCTCACAACAAAAAATCCAATTTTAGTAGTCCTCGCTCACCATCACAATGGTCTTGAAAGGCCGAAATAGTTGAAATGGCTATTTTGGCCCCGGAGAAAACTTGAAAGGGTATTTTCTGGCGGCCGCTTTATGCACCATTCGCACTTGTTAACAGCCCTGCCCATCAGCTCCTCTGGTTACTGCAGTCTCCCGCCGGACACCCGACCACGGGTCACAGGTCACAGGTCATCGACCGGCTGAATCACCCGACCACGGCCTACAGGTCCCAGGTCGATCGCACCGGCTGAATCACCCGACCACGGGTCACAGGTCACAGGTCATCGACCGGCTGAATCACCCGACCACGGCCACAGGTCACAGGTCATCGACCGGCCGAATCACCCGACCACAGCCACAGGTCACAGGTCATCGACCGGCTGAATCACCCGACCACGGGTCACAGGTCACAGGTCATCGATCCGGCTGAACACCCGACCACGGGTTCACAGGTCACATCTCGACCGTTGAATCACCCGACTCACGGATCACAAGTTCTACAGGTCATCGACCGGCTGAATTCACCCGACACAGGTCACAGGTCATCGACCGGCTGAATCACCCGACCACGGGTCACAGGTACACATGTACATCGACCGGCTGAATCAACCCGACCGACGGGTCAGCCAGGTCTACAGGTCATCGACCGGCTGAAATCACCCGACCACGGCCGCGGTTCACAGGTTCATCGACGGCTGAACACCGACCACGGGCAACAGGGTCACAGTCATCGACCGGCTTGAATCACCCGACCATGCCAGCAGGTTCACAGGTCAGTCGACCGGCTGAATCACCCGACCACGGGTCACAGGTCACAGGTCATCGACCGGCTGAATCACCCGACCACCCACCCACCTACCCGCACGCACGCACGCACGCACGCACGCACGCACGCACGCACGCACGCACGCACGCACGCACGCCCTTGGCATTATAGTCGGCAAAGGCTGTCTGACCGTGCGACACGCGGCTATACCTATAGGTCAGAGAGGCCTCTGTGGATCGTAATGCCCAGACGAAGACTTTCAGGAGGCCGCTATACCGTCGCGGTGATACCGTCTCGTTGATATGTAACTTCTGGCTATTTGGGCCCAAACCCGGTTATTTTATAACCGTTGTGTAGATGCGATCCACTGGCGACCTGATTATGGGCCATGACACCTTTCTGACCATTTACAACCGCGTGGTTAAGCATCAATGTCTCACACTCATTTACTATTGACGAGATGTGGTACGGGCTCTTTGGGTACCTCCGAAGAAATGACCTCTGCTGTGCCCAATCGGCTAAGCTCGGATCAGCCGCTGGAGTTCTGTGATCACCAGACATGTGCGTGCATATTCCCCACGGACAGGATACGATACAATTATGTTTGTTCGTCGGTCGTGGGAGACAGTTGAGCCATTAGTGCCACCAACCACTCATCAATTTTGGAACACCTTGTAGACGTTAACACTTATTGTCACTGCCCTGAAAAATGGTATCTGGTTGAAAACTTAAAATAAGCCACAATTATTGTTTTGTTTAGTAGCATTATATGTAGACGGCGTTAGGAAAAAAGGACAATTCGTAGCTTTTACAAATTCAAAATTAAGTTCGGAAAGCTTTTATTCATTAGGTTGGTATGCAAATATTCAATATTTTGGTCCAAACTCCAAACCAATGTATTTGTTATTCCTGGGTTAACAAAGGCCAGCGCGGCTGGCACGGCAGCTGGCTGAAGCTGATCACACTCGGCACAGAGCGGCACGAGATTGACTGAAGCCGAACCGATTCTGAGCAGAGCGGTCTGTGCTGATCGTTCCTCTGGTTCAGCAGCCCGGTTAGCACCAGTACGTGCCACGTGTGCTGCCTGTCGACGTGCCCCAGCCCTCCTATGATGTCGATACCCGCCCAGCGACAGACGCCACTGATGGCGTGTCACGTGCAGCGTCCACGGACCGACGACGACGGCGGTGGTGACAAACGGCAAGTCATCAGGCGTTACATGCTGTTGACAGTTGTCCGTGATCAATGGCCCGCTGTCTTTCGAGTCAAACGAATTTATTTTAGGTTGCATCCTATGTCTTCAGTAATTTTTGCTTTTAGTAGGTAGGGGAGAACCGGGGCAACGTTCTGTCACTTTTTTGCTAATTGGCCCTGGCGGGCACACTTTTCAGAGTTGGTGATAGATACTTTCCAATGCTGTTATATACATTAATAGCTTCAAATTGTTTTTAGGAGATCAAGTGGTATCTCAGTTGGTTTCGGTACCAGTGTCGATATTGTTGCGATGACTCATTTGACAGAACCTGCCCCATATACGGGGCACGTTCTGGTCACCTATGGGGGCACATTCTGTCATGAGATGGGGCACTTCTGTTATCACCGAACGGTCATTTGTTGGTGCCCTGCAAGGGGGAAGAGAAGGGTTTCATTCATCCGCCACCATCAATAGTGTAGAAAAATGACGGCTATATACGATCCCAACACTGCAATTTTTGCAATTTTTTCTTGGTTATCCATGCACGAATCAAGAGTCCCTGAGTACGCCTATGATTTTTCATGTCGAACTTTTCCTTTCATAACATGACCCATGACATTATAAGCTCAAAAACGCTTTTTGCATAAATAATCGGTCGAATGACATGGCATACAAAATGACCTTTCCAAAAACATTCAATATTTTTAGAATGTGTTTCCCTTGCCCCCATTTTTGAAGCAAAAAAGCGATTTCGGGGTGCAAAAAAGAAGATTGTGTCACGACGAAATCGAATGGTGTTATTTTTCCATCAAAATCGGCCCATCATCAATCAATCATCAATCAGCATGTTTATTAATATAAATTGAAGTGACAATGTGAAAAATAAAGCAGAAGGGTACAATAAGCAAAAGCTTAAATCAAAGCACCCTGTCTGTAAACAACATCAAACCAAAGAAAAAACGTTAAACTGCGACCGCCGCCAAGTGCACAGCCCGCAGCTTTCGCAGTTAGCCAGCTCCCTCCAGTTGCGCCCCGCCGAGGAGGTCACGTCCCCTGCCAGTTTGAGGCTATAAAATAAAGGCAGTTAGTTATGGGAGTTTAGTAGAGGTCAAACAATCTGTTGGAAGTACGTATGACAAATTTTTTGAAAAAAAATTGGAGGGCCACCTCCCGACCACCATCGCTGCTGAGACCTGTACCATGTAATAAATATTTGTAGTTGATCTGAAAGCTAGTTATTTCTTAAGTCCAAGTTTAAGGATTGATATATATTGCTAAATAGTGTCAGGCTTCCTTTGTTCGGTAAATTTTTGAGGCATGAAAGAACGTAGTGACTTGTATTTTCTGTATGATGTCACATCAACACGCTGGCGAAGCTGATTTTTGAATGCGAAATAAGTTGGAATTTAAGTGGGACATATTCATTCTAAGTCTTGAGTGCAAGATATTCACCCTTTTTGGTCCCAGTGAATAGTAAGGGGGTGGATCGGACACGCCCAGCCGCTCGCAAAGCTTTTTTTGAAGTTCGAGTGTGTGAGCTTTCTTGTAGTGTTGTGTAATTCGTTCCATTGCTTGCTTGTTGTTTGAAAAAGTGACTTATGGTGTGATGTTGTGTGGCTGGTTACTGTTGTGTGGAATTGGCGTTTCTAAGTTCTCTGTTGGTGTCTTGGGCGCGCGTGTTTGGTAGCATGTCTCTGATGTATTGTGGTGATTTGTTGCCCTGCATTGGCTTTAGTTTATGGTAGCATAATTAATCTGGTTTATGTGTCGTCTCGTTGTCAGGTCCTGTCCCATCCTACTTCTGCAGTAGTTTGTCGGTGTGGTGTTCGATAAAGGTCCGGCCAGTTTTTGACAAGTCTCGCAGCTCGGGGTTTTGTAAGTGGGTTTCCTAAGTTTCTAGTTGCGTCTTGGTATTGTGATATCCGTCATAGAATGGCGTGCAGTAGTCCAAAATAGGGTCGTAATGTAAACTTGTAATATTTGGGTCAAGAATGGGCCTTGTGTAAGTGTTTGGCTAATTGGTACAGAGGACTGAGTGCTTTGTTTATTTTGTGGCATGTTGGTTGTTGTGTGTTGGTGGAAATCGGAGGTCAGTGGAAGAATGTCATAACCAAAGTGTGTATGATTGTTGTGTACTGGTATGAGGTCGCCTCCGAATCTTTTAAGTGTTGGCGTCTGGTGTAAGCGTTTGGTGTGGAGAATGTCCTGTTTGGAAATTGCTTTTGTGGTGTTTGAACGTGATAGCCCATTCTTGACCATACCCTATATATTTCCGTCTAGGTCACGTTGCATGAGTTGTTGTGTCCATGTGAAAGTCGCTTGTTTGTGTGTGAGGCGTAAAGGGGAGTGTCGTCAGCAAAGAAAATCTCGTTCTGCGTCCGGTTGGAGAGTCCGTTAAATAGATGAGTGCTTGAATAATAAATAAAATAATAGGCCAAGCGGTTTCGAGATCTCTGGGGGGTGGGCAGAATCTGCCCCTGCAGGTTAACGTAATTCTGGCCGCTCGTGAACTGCATCGGCACCACCCGATTTGTCTTACGCTTGTAGTGGTGTACCATATCTGTAAACAACAGGCAATCATTTTATGGTCGTTTTTAAGCGATATGACTAGGATAAGGAATAATGAACAGATTCAGTGACAGAACCTGCCCCAGATTGGGTGACATAACCTGCCCCACTCGACACAGGTCACACTTTTTTCGTTTTTATACAGAAAACTTGGGAGAATGGGGCAGAATAACGCTCAGCACAATGTTCTCGACATTCCTATAGGCCCAGGACACAATTCAGACACTAATACAACTATCTGAATGGCACAAACCAAAATTTCGTTCACTTATAAAAAGTTTTGGATTTCTGTTGAAAAACAAACTTTTCCAAATTGGACCAATCGGTCGCAGGCATGTTTATTGCTTTGATAGTACCGGGCCAGTGCAGCACAAAGGAACATCTTGTTACGAAAACAACAATATACTGCGGTGGATAGTTCCGAAGGAAACCCCGCTGACAGAATGTGCCCCGTGACAGAACTGCCCCGTTCTCCCCTACTCTTTAAAAAGAGGCAGGCTTAAGTTTACTACGGTTTTCCCAGGTTTTATAGGAGACATTTTGATGAAATATGTTTGTAGCTCTGCTAATCTAATGGTAGCAGAACACATAACAAAAGTATTTTACGTAAGCAAGAAGGTAGGAACTCTTTTAGCAAACCTTAAACAAACGTGCCATATTTATTAAGTTTCGTTTTACGTGGTCTACTTAAATCCTTAAAAATGTATATATAATGTTACGTGCTTAAAGTAAGGAGGCATATGGTTTTGCTCATAATTCATTGTGTATATTTTGATAAGCACTGAGTCGGCGGCTGGCAAACCTTACGCCGGTTTATTGGGGCAACACTGTTGTATAGACTGTGCCGCCTGACGCAAATGCATCGCGGGTAGCCTAACCTGTCACTTGAATTCAACTGCGTAGGAGAGTCGTCGCATTAAAGGGAAATATAGCACCTTTAAAGCATTAGTTTTTAACTGAGATAGCCAGATTGTCGGGTGTGCTGAGAAACCCTCAAATCGCGAATTTTTTCCCTCCAAAGCGACCTAGTTGCGAGTTTCAACCGCAAAAACGCGTTGGTCATAAGTGGTCATATTCCACGTCACAAATCCCGTGACGTTTCGATACGTCCATCAGTAGTTACTCCACTGTGATTGCCACCGCACTTCGCTTTTTGAACCGTCGCCAGTATTTCAGTTACCTTGCGTCCGCCCCGACCGCCACCGACGGTCGTCAGGCGCTCGGCACACTAGTGGTCACGTATGCGTGCCCCACGTCCCTACCCGGCGCGAGCGAAGCGCCGTCGACCCAGCCAGTCGCGTTTCACGCTACCGGTGCACATCGTGCGGTGCCGGTACAGCAAAGCTTGTTCCACGGGCGGGCGCAAAAAGTTTTGCCGTTCCGATGCCTCCTTGTGACACGACACAACTCGCTTTGGTGACGCAAGATTGGTGTGACGTCACATGTAAAACATATTCTATTTTTTCAAAATTACAACAAATTTTGACTTTTTCGCAAAAAATGAATGCCAAGACCGTAATCAGGCATTCTTCTCCATCATTCTTACAATACTTTCCCAAGGGTGGCTATATTCCCTTTAAGCACTTTGAGTGTTGGGTTGGTCAGTTGATTCGTGTGGTATATGTGCGATGATTCACAACACACATCTTTAGCTCTACATATTTTCGTTTCTTTCGTGAAGCAAAGCTGGGCATAAGCTCAATGTCAAACTATTTTGCAGTGGTCCTGGCTCGTTTGTCCACACTTCTGGCGCGGCTTCGCAATTTCCTAATGTCTCTAACATTAATTCGATACTGTCGCTGTCTGTATTGATAGATANTATATTTTTATCCGAATAATAAATTTGGTTTATTTATGGGGTTAACCCACGCCAGTGTATGGGGGGGGATGCCATCCCCTCGGTTTTACCCCCCAAAAATAACGTAGTTATAAACCGATCGCGATGAAACTTTAAGTGCCTTTCTTATGAACAATTTGACACATACCCTGAAAATTTCGAACTTTTGACCTCTATGACTCATGACCTGTGACCTGTTTCTCAAGGTCGTGTTTGGCTTTCCGATTGTTTGTTGTTGAGGAGCATATGCGCAGGTGTTTCTAGGAGACAGTTGTGGTTTCTTCAGCCTTGATTACCCTTTTCAGAGGTCAACCGAGGTCACTGACCTCCGATGACCTCATATTACTTTGTTTTAGCTTTTGTCCGTTTCAAGGATAATTTGTAACGCTGATTTCAAATCTGGGGGCCGTTTTACATAATTATATTTTCCACTAGCGTCATGCACTTCAACAGGTCAACCGAGGTAAATGACCTAAGAAGACCTGACATGACCTTTTTTGAAATTTAGCTGTTCTCAAGCCATTTTCTGACGCTGTTTTTAAAATTTTGGCGTCCATTTAGCGTACCAAGATGTTCCTTTACGATATTAGCTCGATTAGTATTCATGTTTTACACATTTGCGATTCAATGACATTTGGGTCATTTGCATGACCTCAGAGTTCACCTAGTGACCCAGGACCTTAAAATCAGACGTCAATGGCTTTCACTCATCGCAAGCAACACGCTCGTTTTTAATCGAAGCTCTAGTACTATAAAATTGACTTTTTCGAAAACGCAAAAAAGACTCTCAGAACCTGTTCCATGGACCTTAAAAAGAGACTTGGTGCATCGATTTTGGCTCTCCTCTACGAAAAAAACCTACCACCTCGAAAAAACAAAACCCTGTGAAAATGTATTAAAAGCCATGGCTGCAGATGCCACAAAGTGGTTGTTCGTCCCTCTTTTTATTTTCAATAACTTCCGACCCATTTCAGTGACATCAATCAATTTTGATAAGCCGGTAGCACCATAAAGATCATATATACATCTCTACATACATCTCATATATACATCTACATACATACATCTCTACATACATACATCTCTACATACATCTCATATATACATGTATATATTATCTCTATGGGTAGCACGACTCATTTTAAACATTTTGACACCATAAAAAATCAAGGTCAGGTCAGGTCATGGAGTTATGACGTCACAACCAAAAGTCTGCACAACGTTTTTTAGCTGATGGATGCTCTCATGCTACTTAACTCATTATTATCATCACTTGGCGTTATAAATCGATCATGACGGTCATCAGTGGTGGATACAGAGGAGGGTGCATGCCCCACCCCTTCGAGCCTCAAAGGACCCAATAGCTCTAGGGGGGCCCATAGCCGATCAAAGTCTCATTAACGAATTTAACCCCGTTTTCAAATAAATCGCCAGTGCATTTGTCCACACTGGACCTCCAGAGGACCCATTTTGGCCTCCAGAGAGCCCACTCTGATCTCCGTAGGGCGAAGTCGGCCTCCATAGGGCCCACTCTGATCACCAGAAGGCCCATCCTGACTTGAAGAGGTCCCATTCTGGTTTATAGAGGCCCATTATTTTAGCATGTGAAAGGTATATTTTGAACTCATCATCATCATTATCAGCATGTTTATTAAACTAAATCAAGTGACATGGAAAAATCAAAGCAGTAAGGGGTCAAAAGCCAAAAGCTTCAAACTCAACAGTACCCTGTTGTAAAATCACGATAAAACACAAAAAAACAAAAACGTTTTACTGCGACCACCGCCGCACGGCACAGCCTGCCCAGCTTCGTCAGTTGCCACCAGTGCGCGCGCCGAGGAGGTCACGTCCACTTGCAGTTGGGTATACTAAGGCAGTCTAGTTATGGGAGTGAGAGAGGCAACAAACTGCTGGAAGTACGTACAAATTATTCTGGAAATTCGGAGGGCCACCCCCCACCACCTATCGCGGCGAGACCTGTACCCATGTAATTAATATTTGGGTAGTTGATCTGAGCTAGTTATTTCTTAAGTCCAAGTTTAAGGATTCGATACTTGATATGCCAAAACGCAGGCTTTCTTTGTTCGGTAAACTTTTTGGGCACGAAGAACGTAGTGACTTGATTTCTGTATGATGTCACATCGCGACGCGACGAAGCTGATTTTTGAATGCGAATACAGTTGGAATTTAAGTGGGACATATTCATTCTAAGTCTTGAGTGCAAAATATTCCCCCTTTTTGGTCCCAATGCAATGTAATCCCAAATGTAAAATGAAATCCCAATGTAAGGGGGTGGATCGGGCACGCCCAGCCGCTCGCAAAGCTGTTTTTTAAGTTTGAGTGTGTACGTTTTCTTGGAGTGTTGTGTAATTCGTTCCATTGCTTGCTTGTTGTTTGAAAAAAATGACTTATGGTGTGATGTTGTGTGGCTGTTACTTGTTGTGTGGGAGCTGGCGTTTCTAAGTTCTCTGTTGGTGTCTTGGGCGTGCGTGTTTGGTAGCATGTCTCTGATATATGTATTGTGGTGATTGTTGCCCTGTATTGTTCAGTTTATGGTACAATATTAATCTGTGTATGTTCGTCCTCGTCTGTCATCTGCTCCATCCTACTCTGCCAGTAGTTTGTCGGTGTGTGTTCGATAGAGTCCTCCAGTGACATGTCTCGCAGCTCGGTTTTGTAGTGTTTCTAGTCTAGTTGCGTCTTGTATTGTGATAAGTCCGTCATATATGGCGTCGCAGTAGTCAAAATAGGGTCGTATGTAAACTTTGTATATTTGGTCAAGAGTGGGTCTTGGTAAGTGTTTGGCTATTGGGTACAGAGGACTGAGTGCTTTGTTTATTTTGTGGCATGTG
>VOPJ01008987.1:0-49052 GCA_014673585.1 Semibalanus balanoides
CCGTCGTGTCGTCTCCGGCGGCGGAGGCGGCGCGGCGGCCAGCTGCGTGACCGGCCGCCCGCTCCTGCTCTCGCCTCTTCCGACCCTGCACACCGGTTCCGCGCGTTGCCTCCATGGTGCCGAAATAGCTTGTAGTGTGATGTCGCACCTCAAATAGCAATGTCGCAGAGTCGATGTATTGGGTCGGGCACACAACCTCCCAGTGTCACATCTAAGCCAGACTAACTCTCCTGTCCCCGTCATCCACGTTCTCACCTGCCGCCCCACCCCTACATGACTAATCACCGGGCAGCTGCGACCCAGTCATGGGAGAACGGACCACCGCGCGTCCAAGGACCGTTCCGGACCGCCAACATAGGCAGTTTTAAGGTGATTAGGTTGCACTACCACCTGTCGCCGTTCCCATACGACGCGGGTGGCCCGACCAGTCACCCCTACATACATCACGGCATACTAACTATTCACTACAGATATATGATTGAAAATGTCCTCTAATTTGACCTAAAAATAAATTAAGTTCCATATCCTTTGGGACGAATTCAAGCCAAAAAAAAGTAAAGTAAGCATCTTTCCTGGGGGGGGGGACGTCCCCCTCCAATTTTTAACTGGGGAGGGACGCGTCCCCCGTCCCCCCCCGTCTCCGAACGCCCATGGTCACAAGGTAGAAATTCCATAATTTTAGTTTTGTTGTTTTGTTTCACTAAAGTTCATGATTTCAAATGAGCGATATCTTCTTGAATGCGCCATATCACGTGCTTTTTATTTCCGACGAGGGCAATTAATGTGATGCTGAATCTTTTGCGTTGAACCTCTATTTCACAAATTCAAATGTGTACCACCGAACTGCTAAACACTACCTTCAGGTTATCAATTTTTTTTGCGCCTGAATATTGCTAATTGCGTCACGACCAATCAGAGAGCAGAATGGTTAATTAACGTAAATATACTTAATTATTTAAAATCCATGATAATTCAGGGAATTTATATTAAATTGACCAATTTATAAAATATTTTAAAAATACAAAATTGGCGTTCAATCAAATACATTTAAAAACAGGGGGTTAGGTAACCGGCAACTTGTCATTGTCGATAACCAATTGAACGGGCGCATTCGGCAATCGTCCATTCAGGCACAATCCTTCGGCGGTCTTCATTAAGTAATTGGCATATTCAGCAAAACAGGCTGGACTCCGCTGGCCAGTCTGCATTACATTTCGTCATTGAGCATAATAATTCGTCCCGCAAAACGCTTCGTCAATGTGGTAAAAGTTTTCGTCATAAAGCGAATGAAATGAACAGGTTGACAAAAACCCATCGGCGTTGTGCATAAACTTTTGACTATTTGTCCATAATATCGTCAAAGCTAAAACCAAATTCGCTTGCAAATATGCATGCTATTAGCTGTAAAATAACGATAGCCGAATATTTTTGTGTTATACGGTATCGTGTCTTACTAAGACAGTCTTAGTCTTATTCTCCATTGTCGCAATCCACGTGTTATTCGGCGAGTCGTTCATTCGATTTCATGCATTTCCGTTTCATGTGCATAGTGAATGGATTCTGGATTTTGGATTTGGAAATGTATTCACCACCTCGATGTTCCCAGTGTCCTGGTACCGACGGACGATAGAGTAGGCGATCGAGCGCCGGACACCCAGCCTCTCCGCACATGCCACATAGTCCAGACCGTCACAGAAGTCCTGACGATCCGCTGGCCGGTCCTCGGCAGACACGCGGCGATACGGACGTCGCGGCATCACTGCAGATACTTTGACACGAGAATGAAGACGAATCTGACCTCACCAACGTGAGGTCAACTTAGAGGCGGGAAATCAAAAGCGGACAAAGAAAGGAAAAAAACAGTGCCTCGTAATGTGTCATAAACTTAGCTGTTTCTTGTAGCAATCAAATAAACGGTACAGTGTAATATAAAATCAGATCAGAAGTTCAATACATTATGATTGAACCACCCTCGCAGTCGGTTTCGATGCCTTTAATTGTCCTGCTTCGTCAAATTCCTGCATCTGCGCCTATACTTGAAGTGAATGAGTATACAGCAAAGATTATTTAATTTTACATAATACGAAGATGCCAAAAATAACAGTATTTTACAGAAAATATAATTTAAACTTACAATTAGGTATAAACCAATGTCACTCGATAAAAAGTTGATTAATTAAGGTCTTATGAATCTCGAAATCCAATGCGGAAACATCTTCACGCACCTAGCTTGGTTCATCTGGTCTGTGGTACGCCACCTGGCCCCCGGGGGGGGTTTTTAAAACACACAACACCACCCCAAAAAGTACATGTTAACATTAATGTATACGGACTTGTCATGTTTCAATGTCTTGTTTATGTGTTTTCTACTTTGACGAAGTATTCTGAGGAATTGCGAAGATCACGAAGGATTTTTGGCTTGAATGGCAATTAGATATAAACTAAAGACGGAAGTCTTATACTGAATAGACCAATCTTTTTGCCGGAGGTGAATCAGTTTTTGCTGAATACGATGTTTACTGAAAGCGAATGCTGCAAACACTAGCGATATGTTTGCCGATATGCTGATGGTTTTTGCTGGAATGGTGAATACTGGCGCCATCTATATGCAGAATGGCTGGGGAGGTTTTGTCGATTGGACGACGATTAATGCAAAAAGGTGTATTAACGTCAGGGGCGTCGCCACCGTGGGTGCGTGGAGGAGACGGGCACCCCCAGGTGCGCGCAAAACCCTCTTCGGCACCCTCGAGTTTACAGGATTTTAACATAAGGCCTATGGTGCCGGCTTCCCCAGAACTCTCGCTGGCTCCCCCAAATCACTGGTTGGCCTCCTCGCTCAAAATTTGCGGCGACGCCCCCGATTAACGTACATGGGCGTCAAAAGCGGGGGGCGGGGGATGCATCCCCTTCGACCACAGCAAACAGGGCGGCATCCCCCCACAATTTTCGGATTTTAACATTAGGCCTATGGGCGTTGCATGGCAAGAATCGATTTCAGAATACCAACCCCCCCCCCCCAACTTTCGGTTCGTGTCGACGCCCCTGTTTATGTAGGCATGAAAGCGCCAAAACATCCAAGTGAAAAATGTGATAGCGTGTGGTGTCATGCAATAACATGTGAAAAACATCGAATCACATCAGATAAAGATAACAGACGTTGGTATGCCTAGCTTTGACACACGATCGGGACATTTTGAGTGGCGCCTACGACGTCAATGCACAATCAGCTGACTCATTGCAGAGGTGGAGAGCGAGGGACTTGACCCTGTCCACAGGCCACTTGAATAGTCACCTCAGCGCACCGGAGTTGGCCACGAACTCAATGTCAATTCTGCCAGGCTCGCAGAGGAAGATACAACAAGCTTCAGTGAGTGCAGACGCATGTCAGCCCTGACACATCACGGATGCAGGGGCTCCGCCACAGGGGGACAGTGGGGAGCGTGACCCAAAACATGTTTGGTGCTTGGGTCTTTTAACATTACGCCTGTGGGCATTGCATGGAAAGAATCAACTGAAATAATGCACTACCCCCCCCCATGTCCGGAACGTGGTGGAGCTCTTGCACGGATGTCAGTGCCGTCGTCGTGACTCCAGGACTGACGACATCCGCGTGATGAACGCGTATCGGTCTGATGATGGGGCAGACATGTGCATGGATCTCAGGGTAGGGATCTATGATCCCAGAGAATCTCTCGACAAAACAAAGTTGGATCTATCATATATGATCCCACTGGATCCCACGTCAAAATGTAACAGGGGATCTTGGAACCCTCGATTCAATCTGGTAACGGATCTTCGATCCAACAGGATCCCATGATGAACAATGAAAATGGATCTCTGATCCTAATGGATCTCGGACCCGCCTTATATATTAGGTATGCCATAATTATAGTATTTCTTGACAAAATATAATCTAATAAATACGCCCATGCTAGTTTCATTTACAACAAATTGAAAGTACCTTCTGATAATTAATTATATGAGTTTCGAAAATACATATCTGTATATTGGTAGATCTGAGATCCCAGTGGATCCCAATGCAAAATAGTGTCTGGAATCTCGGATCGCGGCGAATCTGTTAACCAGTGTTGGAAACGAATCTATGATCCCAGTGGATCCTGGATACAGATCCCATACAGATCCCGGGATCCGTTTTCGAGATCCGAGCACCTGCCTGGATGATGGTGGTACGTTGTTCATACTCGACACGGCCGGCTATCTGGCTAAAACGCCTGACGTGTCGTCGGTAGTGCGTTGTGCCCACACGCCTATCGGCCCCCGACGCGGCACTATCGGATCTGTACGCCGTGTCAATACGGCGCCAATCCGGCGGCGACCTTACGCTGCAGGGGCTGGCCTTGGCCGCAACTAGTCACTGCCAGTCCAATGCAGGATGATGACGTTCCGACGCACCGCCGGCCGCCGCGACGGAGACAACAATATCGGCAATCAGAAGCCAGATAAGTGTGTGGAGTCCATGGAGTAGGTTTGCCCAGGGTCTGCGGATTCAGGGGGTGCAGGGTGTGCAGTTGCACACCCAGAAAACCTTGAGGGGGTGCAAAACACCTATTTGCCTCCAGGAATTCAGGGGGCCTCCAGGAATTCAGGTGGTGCAAAATAGGTGTTTCGCATCCCGTCAAGATTTTCAGGGTGTGCAACTGCATACCCTGCACCCCCTGAATCCGCAGCCCCTGCGCGGTTTGCCGGCTAAGTTCTGACAGCTTATCGATGGTCGCTCTCAGAGACGTCTCTTGGGAAACGCGATCGCTGACCGGTATTCGACGAAACGAATCTTCAAAAATAGACGTTCATACAGTGCGCAACACAAGTTCTATCCACTTCCACGTACACGATACCACCTGTCGGTTGCTGCCACGCAGTGAAATCAATAAAACGTACTTATGTCATAATGTCCCCGCCCTTTGATACCTGCGAGAGGTGGGAATTTACCTAAGCACCATTCGTGGTCATTTCTCATTATGTCTCACTCAACAATTATGCTACCTGAACGAGGTCTGGAGTAATTGCGTTGGATTCCACTGCGTGCAGCACAGACAGCACCTCCCGTGGTATCGTGGAAGTGGGCATAATATTTGGTTTGCACTGTACATCTGGGAACGGATCTCGATAGTCGACAGATTATTATAAATAAAGGATCTTTCTGCCATAAAGGTGCCAACAGGTAGAAGCTGTTGAGTGACGTCATTATGTCCCACTGTTGAGTGGGACATAATGACAAGTGCCCACGAACGGTGCTTAGGTAAATTACCACCTGTCATAAATGGACGAAGACCGAAGTCGTCATTTAGAGAGCCTGTTCGTTTACTAGGCGCCAGCAACTGCAAATCAGCGATATGACGGTGCAGCCTCATCCGTATACCCCACCTATGATGGGTCGGTATGCACTATGCATACACTATGCATGCACTATGCATATACGTCATGCATGACGCCGTGTTCGCCTAGCCCCGTCACCGGACAGACTGGAGCTCCTCTGCGTCGCCTCTCAGTGACGTCACCGGACACACTGGAGCTCCTCTGCGTCGCCTCTCAGTGACTCGAGTAAGTGACGCCACCGCCATGCAATCAAGCCAATGACGGCCGGCTCCAATGGCGGCGCGGCAGGGCGATAATAACCCCACTCTCAGCAGCCTCGTAAGCGCCCGTCATGGCATTGTTGTAATTTCTAGCCGTCGTATCCATGGACGGGGCAATACTGACGTGGTTGGTCTCAGGCGTAACGGCAAATACTGCAACGTCGGCGCCGAACGGTCACAGAAGATACTGACGTGTTCCATGGACGGAATACTGACGTGGTTCCATTGGGCAGAATTACTACGTGGCGCCACAGACGGAAATACTTGACGTGGTTCCATGAAGGAATACTGACGTGGGCTCCACGGACCGGAATACTGACGTGGCGCCACCGGACGGAATACTGACGTGCGCCACAGACGGAATACTGACGTGGTTCCACGGACGGAATACTGACGTGGCTCCACGGACGGAATACTGACGTGGTTCCAGGACGGAATACTGACGTGGCGCCACAGACGTAATACTGACGTGGTTCATGACGGAATACTGACGTGGCTCCCACGGACGGAATTACTGACGTGGCTCCATGGACGGAATACTGACGTGGCGCCACGGACAGAATACTTGACGTGGTTCCACGCACGGCGATACTGGACGTGCTCCATGGACGGAATTACTGACGTGGTTCCATGGCGAATACTGACGTGGCGCCACAACAAGGAATACTTGACGTGGTTCCATGACGGAATACTGACGTGGCTCCACGACGGAATACTGACGTGGCGCCACGAGAACGGACAATACTGACGTGGCGCCACAGACGGAATACTTGACGTGGTTCCACGGACGGAATACTGACCGTGGCCCTCCCGAGGCGGAATACTGGGACGTGCGTTCCATGGACGGAAATACTGACGTTGGGCGCCACAGACGGACATACTGACGTGGTTCCACGGACGGAATACTGACGTGGCTCACGGACGGGATACTGACGTGGTTCCACCTGGACGCGAATACTGACGTGGCGCCACAGACGGAATTACTTGTACGTGGTTCCATGAAACGGAATACTGACGTTGGCTCCACAGGACGGAATACTGACGTTGGTTCGGCATGGGGCAGAATACTGACGTTGGCGCACGGACGTGTATATTGACGTTGGGCGCACAGACGAATACTGGCGTGGTTCCATGGACGGAATACTGACGTGGCTTCCATGGACGGAATACTGACGTGGCGCACAGACTGGAATACTGACGTGGCTCCACGGACGAAATTACTGACGTGGTTCCATGGACGGAATACTGACGTGGCTTCCAACGGACGGAATACTGTACGTGGTTCCATGGGCAGAATACTGACGTAGCGCCACGGACGGACATATTGACGTGGCGCCCAACAGACGGAATTACTGGACGTGGTTGCATGGGATCGAATAACTGACGTGGCTCCACGGACGGCAATACGACGTGGCACCACAGACGGAATACTGACGTGGTTCCATGGACGGAATACTGACGTGGCTCCACGGACGGAATACTGACGTGGTTCCATGGGCAGAATACTGACGTGGCGCCACGGACGGAATATTGACGTGGCGCCACAGACGGAATACTGACGTGGTTCCATGGACGGAATACTGACGTGGCGCCACGGACGGGAATTTACTGACCGTTTGGTTCCCACGGACGGGAATACTGACGTGGTCCACGGGACGGATTTACTGACTGGCGCCACAGACGGAATACTGACCCGTGGCGCCACGGACGGAATACTGACGT
The DNA here is from genome assembly GCA_014673585.1 of Semibalanus balanoides. NCBI lineage: Eukaryota > Metazoa > Arthropoda > Thecostraca > Balanomorpha > Balanidae > Semibalanus > Semibalanus balanoides. Next base: position 7,320 of record VOPJ01008987.1, read on the forward strand.
GGCGCACGGACGGAATACTGACGTGGTTCCACGGACAGAATACTTGACGTGGTTCCACGGACGGAAATACTGACGTGGCCGCCACAGACGGGAATAACTGACGTGGTTCCACGGACAAATACTGACGTGGTTTCTACGGACGGAATACTGACGTGGGCGCCACGGACGGATTACTGACGTGGTTCACGGACGGTGAATACTGACGTGGCCAGGTCGCGCCATCCACATCAAGCTTGCGGGTGTACGTCACCGGAGATTACACCCAGAGGGGAGGGGGGGGGGGCTTGGTCGAGCGACCAATATCGGCCGGAAAAAATTGACACCTCTCTGTTCTATAAAAAAAACATATGAAACATTGGAATTAAAGAAAGTTTGTTTTCATCAGTTATTTATGCACAAGGGAACACAAGCTGATGAGATATTAAAATTGTGTAATATTTTCTTGGACTTAACTTTTCCCCCAATCCAGTTTATTTGGTCGTTCTGAATTCACCAATGGTTGTCATCGACGCAGATCAGTGCGGGTCGACTGCATCACCCTACTAGGTCACCAAAGGTCGCCAGGTCACCAACTATCGCCAGGTCACCAAAGGTTGACAGGTCACCAAAGGTCGCCAGGTCACCAACTATCGCCAGGTCACCAAAGGTTGACAGGTCACCAAAGGTTGACAGGTCACCAAAGGTTGACAGGTCACCAAAGGTTGACAGGTCGCCAGGTCACCAAACGTCGCCAGGTCACCAAAGGTTGACAGGTCACCAACTATCGCCAGGTCATCAAAGGTTGACAGGTCACCAAAGGTTGACAGGTCACCAAAGGTCGACAGGTCGCCAAACGTCGCCAGGTCACCAAAGGTTGACAGGTCGCCAGGTCACCAAACGTCGCCAGGTCACCAAAGGTTGACAGGTCACCAGGTCACCACAGGTTGACAGGTCGCCAGGACAACAAACGTCGCCAGGTCACCAAAAGTCGCCAGGTCACCAAAGGTCGACAGGTCACCAAAGGTCGACAGGTCACCAAAGGTCGACAGGTCACCAAAGGTCGACAGGTCACCAAAGGTCGCCAGGTCACCAAAGAACAGGCTAATGTTGTCAGGTCAACACTTGTCATTGGTTGACACCACAGCCGGTATCTACAGACTGTGCAGGGGACGGTCACGCCTATATGGCAGGTCTGCCTGGTCCTTCTCCGGACGCCTCGGGTATGGAGAGTTTCGTAACCGTGTTAGAAACAACCGCCCTGGGCGCATTTGCATACTTTGCAAACCTGCTTGAGTATATTTTAGCATAATTGCATATTCCCCATGCTTGTTTTCCCATTAGCCATCAAGTACTAACAGTCGCAGCACTCAGCGCACTCAGCTGATCAGCTTTTAAAGCTGAATTAGCGACATTGGAGCCTGGAGCCATCCAAGTTTATATTTATATTGATATTAATTATTAGCAATTCAACAGTCACATAACTAACGCCAAATGTCGATGAAATGCTAGTTTTAGGAAAGCCATGCATACATTATGGTTATCTATCACAGTAGTCGTCCATTTGTCTTTAAGCAATAGGCGGATTTATATATTTGATTGTTAGTTTATATCCTCTCAGAAACGTGATATAATCGGCATCACGCATACCACCTCTGAAGGGCCACTTTAGCTACATCAGCGCCGGAGTGATCCGTGGCTCTGATAACCCGTCCTCGTCACCCACCTGAGCGCTGAAACCCTACACCAGCAGCCGCTGCTCCCTAGCACCGATCGGTATCCGTCGGTCCACAGCTGGCCTCCCACTCCGCACTCCTCTCCCTTCTCACTGCACTCCTCACACTCCTCACACTCAGGACGGAGACGAACGGGTCGACAGCCGCGCTGAGCCGGCTCGCGGGACACTGACGGCCGCGCCGCCTCACCCCCCGGCGTGAAGCGCGATTCGCGACGCCCTCCGCCCCGATACACACACACATACACACACGCGCAGCGCCCGTCAGCGGTCGGCGACAATCTGTCAGTGGTCGGCCGCGCGCCGGGTCGGGCCACGGGACCGCACACAGCGCCGCCGGCGGCAAATGGCCCAGGCTGAGCTTCGCTGAACCGTCTCCAGGGCCGGGGAAGCCTGGCTCGGGCGGTTGGCGCTCGGCCCTCACCCGAAAGGCGGTCGGCCCTCATCGGTCGTCGGTCGGTCTTTGCTCGGTCCTGAATTAGTCATCGCACAGTTATCTCTTGGTCCTCGCTCGGTCTGATCTTCACTGGGTCCTAACCAGTTGCTCGGTGTGAGAAACGCTATATTTGTTACATTATGCAATCATTGCAATTATTTGTGTTAATAAGTTAAAGGGAATATAGCACTTTTATATAAATTTAGTCCGAATGTTTTGTATGGATGGCTTTCCGAGGTCAGGACCCGCGATAAGCAGAGCTTGTTGCGCTGTCCTGACTCACCAACCGATCGCGCAATTCCTGTTGGCCGCAGAATTAGTACGAAAGTTTTACGTGCCCGACAAACCTGGACACGTCCGCCCGCTCGCTGAGTCACCTGGCCTTGAGTGCGACCGCTGCCACCGGCCGCAGCCATTTCAGTCAGAGCAATATAGCGACGCCGAAGCGACTCGAACCAGGCTGCGATACTGAGATAGGTCAGAAGACAGCGCTCTCCATGAGCTACGGGCGACCGTACTTTCACCATCTCTTACATACTTTCCCTTGGGAAAAGTATGTAGAAATGATGGAGAAGATGCCCTGATACGTCTGATTCATTTATTTTTGCGAAAAAAGTCAGAATTTGTTGTAATTTGAAAAATAGTAATATGTTTACATGTGACGTCACACAATCTTGCGTCACCAAAAGCAGTTGTGTCGTCACAATGGACATCGAACGGCTTAACTTTCGCCCGCCCAGTGACAGCTGCTTGCCGGCACCGCACGATGGGTCACGCGTAGCGGTGAAACGGATGGCTGGTCGACCGGCGCTCGCTCGCGCCGGGTAGGGAGTGGGCACGCATACGTGAACCACTAGTGTGCCGAGCGCCTACGGCCTTACGACCGTCGTTGGCCGGTCGGGGCGGACGCCAGTAACTGAAATACTGGCGACGCGTTCAAAAGCGAAGTGCGGTGGCATCACCAGTGAGTACTACTGATGACGTATGCGAAAGTCACGTGATTTGTGACGTTTGAAATATGACACATAGACAACGGTTTTTGACTTGAAACTCAGCAACTAGGTCGCTTTGAGGGAAACATTTCGTGTTTGGGTTTTCTCAGCACACCACAATCTGGCTATCTCAGTTAAAAACTAATGTTAAAGGTGCTATATTTCCTTTAAAAGTTAATTTTGTATTTTTGTAACGGCACCTATGCATTTTCGCCCTGATCCCGTTATTAGCAGTACTTATGTCGTTAACGTCAGATCTCAAGTCAGTTACCGTGTGAGCTACACCAATGAAACGATGCAACTGCTTTTGCACAAAATCTATTTTTAATGTATCCAATATCCAAGTCACATGGAAAAGCTCGCAGATCAATATTTCGTCTTGGTAACGAGTGAGGAGGGCCAGTAGACCGGCCAAAGGCAACATATTGACAATACCGGCCAGTCGGGACGCACCACCGTTTCTCTGTTATCGCATACGTAAAAGGGACAAGTTTTTGACGTCACCGAACATGTCGTTCAATGCTGGGCGCTGAACACATCCTAAGTCGATTAGCAAGCGCTGGAATTAATCGATAACAGAAGGATGGATTGACGTTCCTGTCTCGCGCTCAGCGGCGGGCCTGGCTGTGGACTGTGAACACCCCACTGCAAATACGGAGACATTCACATGTATAGGAGCTATCTTGTAACAAGTGCTAGTTGCTACCTATATTGATCGCATCACCCAGCACAACACCCGACAAATTATTTTCCCTTTCGGTTGTTCGTATCTTTGGCCGTCGCACACTTGCTGCAAAAGCGAGCATGCGGAGCTGGCCTTGGCTGGCACCGCATCGACGGATCGTATTGAAGCACACCAGCGTCCGCTCTCCACTGAGTTCGTAACATCGATGGTCATCGGATCACCCTCAATCCTCACCTACAGGTCAGCACACCGAGCCCCCCCCCCCCCCCACACACACACAGCCGCGCTGCCAGGACACTGCCACTGCTGGTACCGTGCGGTCCGCGGCGGGGCGGGAGGGTGACGCGGACACTAAGTACGAACGCACACACGTACAGTGAGGTCCGACGGTGCAGGCACCTGGACGCCAGGCGAGTCACACACCATCACCAACTGTGAGCGGTTTACGCAATATGAACGTGTCGTGCTGTTCGCGTGTGCTGGTGGTGCTTTGAACATTCGTGATACGAGTGCCTTCGTCCGTGCGCTGGCCATCTTCTATATCTCGTCTTTCTTACAAATATTCACGTTATAACATGACGGCCACTGTCAGAAAAGACGAATCTACGTCGTACCAGTGTTATATTTTATTCATCATTTTATGTGCCGGAATATACGCATATGATAAAGGCACACATTTCATGCCTCATATTAAACTGACCTCAATCTGAAGATACAAGTGTGCGCAGTGCAAGTACCTACAGGACACAATCAATGTCACAAAATGTAATAAAATACCAGGGTGCATTAACGCACTCAAAAGAAACAACACAAAGTAGTAATGACTGATATCCTCTTCTACCGACTATACCCTGTGCATGGCAAATCATTCTCCTCGTGACTAGTGACTCGTGTGGTCCACCACGTTCCGTTAGAAGACATTCGACGCTCATCACTCAGGTGGCATGGGTTCACGGGAACTCGAACATTGACACGTTACATCCAGGGAGACACGTGTCTGACATGGCATAGGTCACCTTGAAAGTTGTCTGGAAATTTGATTTAATATACGTATCACACCAATGTCCGACGAATATCACCAGCACTTCAAGTTTAACACCACTCGCTGGAACGAACAGGTACATACAGCACACTTCATCGAAATGATGACAGAATTGTAGAACATGTACCTGAATGTCTAAGAAGCTCTGTTTCAATGCGCTACGCCAGCCCAGGGTAAAGGCAGCCGTACACTCACCATCGTTCGATCGTTCACCGTTCATTTGACGCTCCACCACCGCATTCTGCCTATATAGCTGCACTTCCATGAACTTTAGCAGACAATCTATGAACGAGAGATTAAAACTTCATGAACTTTCTTCTTTAACTTAAGTTTGAACAAAGCTGTGACCAGAAGACAATTGTCATAAAATGACGGATGTATGAAGCTAAAAAAATCACTCATGAAAAACTAGTGCAGACTGGATGATAATTAAATTCAGTCAAAAAACAAGAAAAGCCAAGATGTTCAGCTGAATGAGCGGATTGCGGTTGCCTTAACCCGTGCTGGTGCTCGGCGCCACCTTCGCCGTGCCGGAGGGCGGCTCCTATGGAACGTGACAAAAACCGAAAATACCGCTAGAAAGCTCGTCAAAAATAAATTTGAAACAATTTTGGTAATTTTTTGACTTAGGATAATATTGAAATCATCAAATGTTACATTTTCCAGTTTTAGAACCTTGATTAAAAAATCCCCCCATCACAATATGATAGCTAGGAACAAATAGGAAAAGTCGCAAGGTCTTGGAAAAAATATGCAATTGCCATAGGTGTACTCAAATTTTATCTCAGGTCTCTGGAGTTAAGACTCCAGAGGTCATCAAAGGTCACACAAGTTAAAGGTGATGACAATTTTGGCTTAGGGGCGCCGCAACGCTATGTGGCGACCAAGGGTCTATTTTTAGCAAAACTTTTTTATAAGAAGGCGAAAACTCTGTGAGGTTAATCATGATAATTAAGATAACCGATACCCACATAATAAGTAAATACATGACAGATAAGAAACTAAATTCTATGATATTTCGCTTTTGTAACTTCTTCAGCAATATGTGCCATTATATGGACTATATTGGGACTATTATATCAACAATATCAGTTAGGTATGCTGTCATCGCACGACCTGAATATCATCATGCTTGCATCGCACGATTGAATATCATCGCATCATGAATATCATCGCACGATTGCAAATGCCCAAACAAACTACAAAAGTAACTAGACGTGACGCGACTCGACAACTTCCCGATGAGTACATATCAAAATTGCTAATGACGAGTGTGGCGCAAATAAAGGCAATGCAAAAAAAACACATCACCACCACCTATCACCACCACTCACCACCTATCGCCACCACCTCGTGGTCCGTTCGTCAGTGGACCTCGCTAAACGCCACTGGACCGCGCTACAGGACGTCATTCGTCTTTGGATAACACCAGTAAGCCGTTGGACTGAGTCTGTGTGTTTTGGGGGTTTTATAATTTAAGGCGACGCAACACCACGGTTATGTGGCGGTTAAACTGCGTCACTTAAGCACGTCAAGCCTTTGGATAGCCATTCGAAATCACTGGACAGCGTCATGGCGTTGGACGGTGTTATTTGACCGCGTCACACGTCACTGGACCAACGCCACACGTCACTTGACCGACGTCACACGTCACTTGACCTCGTCACACGTCACTTGACCTCGTCACACGTCACTGGACCTCGTCACGTCACCTCGTCACACGTCATTGGACCTCGTCACACCACACTGGACCTCGTCACACGCCACTGGACCTCGTCGCACGCCACTGGACCACATCACACGTCACTGGACCACATCACACGTCACTGGACAGACCTCATCACGTCACTGTACCGCGCCACACGTCGCGTCACACCGCGTCACTCGTCACTTGACCTCTTAACACGCCACTGGACCGCGTCACACGTCACTGTACCTCGTCACACGCCACTGGACCTCGTCACACGCCACTGGACCACGTCACACGTCACTGAACAGTAACACGTCACTGGACCACATCACACGTCACTGGACCTCGTCACACGTCACTGGACCTCGTCACACGTCACTGGACCACGTCACACGTCACTGGACCTCGTCACACGTCACTGGACCACATCACACGTCACTGGACCTCGTCACACGTCACTGGACCTCGTCACACGTCACTTGGTCTCGTCACACGTCACTTGGTCTCTAAACACGCCACTGGACCGCGTCACACGTCATCACAGCCTTCCCTTCTCTGCCGCGGTGGCCGTCCGCCCGTTCCGCGAGTACAGCAGCCACACGTTCAGCGCCACCGACAGCGTCAGCAGCACCGACAGCACCAGCGTGGCCCAGCCGCCGGGCCGCAGGAACCAAGGCAGATGAAACAGACGGTACGCCTTCGGGCCGAGGTCGCCGGCGTTACTCAGCGCCAGCAGACCCAGCTGCACCTTGTTGCCCTCGTTGGTGATCTTTGAGCGGACGCAGGAGCGGTACTGCTCGCCCGTGAGCCGCTCGCTGCACTCCTTGGCGTGGAAGTTGTGCACCAGGTCCTCGTCGAAGGCGCGCACCACGCGCAGCCGCTGCAGGTAGCGTTTGTACAGCGCCACGTCCTCGCCACCCCAGCCGGACACGTCCATGATACCGCCGACGGTCATGAAGTCGGAGCGATACTGGCAGGACATGCCGAAGCCGTAGTAGCGCCAGTGGCCGGTGTCGTCTGTGATGGGCGGCTCGGGCGGCCAGCGGGCCGTCTGACGCAGCGCGTCCCGCAGCCGCGGGTTGTACTGGCTGAAGACGATCGGGTAGTACACGGCCTGGCCGCGCGCCGTGTGTACCCTGCACCGCTCCAGCTCCAGCGCCGTGAACGTCATGTCCACGTCGCAGAAGAACAGGAGCGGGTCGGCAGAGGCGTCGACGGCGGCGGCGCCACGGATCAGTGCGCCGCCGCGGGAGAAGGCGCCTGTCTCTGTGACCAGCTGGGTGTGTCCGGCGTGCCGCCAGCGGCGCAGCAGCGCCGCCGCAGGAGCCGTGCCGTTCTCACCGTCAGGGAAGGCGACCACCGTCAGATGCACGTTATCTCCTGCAGGGTAGACCGGGCAGAGACCGGTCAGGGTCAGCTACTGAGAGGTAGACTGGAGCAGGGTAGACCAGGCACAGAGATGGTCAGGGTCAGCTGCGGAGAGATAGAGCGACAGGAGCAGGGTAGACGGGACACAGAAACTGGTCAGGGTCAGCTGATTGAGAGACAGAACGACAGGAGCAGGGTAGACGGACACAGAACCGATTTTTTTTTCCTTTGTCAGGGGTCAGCTGCGGGAGATAGAGCGAAGGAGCAGGGTAGACGGGACAACAGAAACTGGTCAGGGCTAGCTGCGGAGAGAGAGCGACAGGAGCAGGGTAGACCGGGCACTAAGAGACTGGTCAGGGCAGCTGCTGAGAGATAGACCGCGGCCAGGTAAGGTGTAGACCGGGCAGGACTGGTCAGAGTCAGCTGCGGAGAGACAGACCGCAGCCGGGAAGGGTAGACCGGACACAGAGACTGGTCAGGGTCGCTGCTGAGAGACAGAAGCGACAGGAGCAGGGTAGACCGGGCAAGAGACCGGTCAGTCAGCTGCGGAGAGACAAGACCGCAGCCGGGGAACAGGGTAGACCGGACACAGATACTGGTCAGGGTCAGCTGCGGAGAGACAGAGCGACAGGAGCAGGTAGACGGGACACAGAAACTGTCAGGGTCAGCTGCGGAGAGATAGAATGGACAGGAGCAGGGTAGACCGGGCACAGAGACCGGGCACAGAGACCGGTCAGGGGTCAGCTGCGGAGAGATAGAGCGACAGGAGCAGGGTAGACCGGGCACAGAGACGCGTCAGGTCAGCTGCTGAGAGAAAGAGCGACAGGAGCAGGGTAAGACGGAAGACAGAGACGGTCAGGGTCAGCTGCTGAGAGACAGAGCGACAGGAGCAGGGTAGACGGGGACACATAAATCTGGTCAGGGTCAGCTGCGGAAGAGACAGAGCGACAGAGCAGGGTAGACGGGACACAGAAACTGGTCAGGGTCAGCTGCTGAAGACAGAACGACAGATGGCAGGGTAGACCGGGCCAGAGACGGTCAAGGTCAGCTGCTGTGAGAGGATAAGACCAGCGGCAAGGGACAGGGTAGACCGGCAGAAGACTGGTCAGAGTCGCTGCGGATGTAGACAGACGCGCAGCCGGGACAGGGTAGACCGGACACAGAGACTGTCAGGGTCAGGCTCTGAGAGAATAGAGCGACAGGACAGGGTAGAACGGGAACACAGAGACTGGTCAGGGTCAGCTGCGGAGAGACAGAGCGACAAGGAGCAGGGTAGACGGGACACAGAAACTGGTCAGGGTCAGCTGCGGAGAGACAGAACGCAGCCGGGGACAGGGTAGACCGGGACACAGGAGACCTGGTCAGGGTCAGCTGCGGAGAGACAGAGCGACAGGAGCAGGGTAGACCGGGCAGAGACCGGTCAGGGTCGGCTGCGGAGAGACATAGCGACAGGAGCAGGGTAGACGGGACACAGAGACTGGTCAGGGTCAGCTGCTGAGAGAAAGAGCGACAGGAGCAGGGTAGACGGACAAGCAGAAACTGGTCAGGGTCAGCTGCCGGAGAATAGAGCGACAGGCGCAGGGTAGACGGGACAAGAAGAAAACCCCGGTCAGGGGTCAGCTGCTGAGAGACAGAGCGACAGGAGCAGGGTGACCGGCCAAGAGACCGGTCCAGGGTCAAGCTGCTGGAGAATAGAGGCGAACCAGGAGCAGGGTAGATGCGGGACACAGAAACTGGTCAGGGTCAAGCTGCGGAGAGACCAGAGCGACCAGGAGCAGGGTAAACGGGACACAGAGATCCGTCAGGGTCAGCTGCTGAGAGACAGAGCGACAGGAGCAGGGTAGACCGGGCACAGAGACCGGTCAGGGTCAGCTTTGCTGAGGATAGAGCGACAGGAGCAGGGTAGACGGACACAGAAAACTGGTCAGGGTCAGCTGCGGAGAGACAGAACGCAGCCGGCGACGGGGCAATGGGAAAACAGGCCGGGTGGTGGTAGTGTCACCTGCTGAAGGAATGGCCGGGGCAGGGGTAGACAGGACGGCCTGCCAACGACAGCTGGACACTGGACAGGCACTATGGAACTTAACAGAATCCCTGCAAAACGTGAACCACTCTCCGCTAAAGACAAAACGTGAACCACTCTCCGCTAAAGACACAACAATACCAGCCGCATTAGTGTCACCACCTTATGATTAACACTCAATGCCCCCATAGCAGCACGTCCTTCCCTTCTGTTGCCGCTGCCAGATAGCTCTCGTAACATGTGTTATTAAGCAAGCTATGTTGAATCTCAGCTTGGCCTATGGTCAATTACACTGATTTATATTTAACCAAATTTGACTTATAGCACCCGATTCACGCTGTCATCACTTCCATTAGGGCGGCGAGCCAAGAGGATTCCGTACTGGTACCTAACACAACTAATGCCAGTCACCACTAGCCTACCCAAATTTCGCCCTCGTTAAACCAACTGCCGGTTCGCGGGGCGTATTAGCGTATTACTCATCAGCAGCATGTTAACTATGGTTCGTGCAGACCACACACACGGCTCACTGGGAGCGATCGAGCATCCAATCCCCAGCCGCCTGCGCTTTACGACACGGCTGAGTTTGGGCCGCACGCTCTCCGTAGGCGGGGCCGTGTTTGGTTTGGCGAGAAAGGACGTTGATTCTGGGCGGGTCAGTCCACGGCCAGTGTTGACAGCAGACGATCGCAGAGTGCGAGAGGACGGGGTGAAGGGCGGGGAGAGAGGAGAGAGGATGACGAAAGCGAGGGGAGAGGGATAAGAGAGGCAGAGCAGGGAGGGGCAGAGGCAGATTGTGACAGACAGAGGGCGGTAGAGGCGGACAGAAACAGGGACATAGAGGGGCAGCGGCAGAAGAGAGCGACATAAGGGGGCAGAGAACACATAGGAAGGCAGAAGTCTCACCTTGGTCGATGATGGGGCTCAGCCTGTCTAGGAACTGTTGCAGCCGCTCCAGCCGACCGGAGAGAGGCATCACGATGTCCAGCCGCTGGTCCTGCAGACTCTGGTGCCGGGTCACCATCACCAGCGGCTCCTGGGCAGAGCGGAGACGACACAGCCGTCACACACCGACCACGGCACACAACACTGGAGACGATATACCACGGCACACAACACTGGAGACGACATAGGCCGCAGCACACAACACTGGAGACGACATAGGCCGCGGCACACAACACTGGAGACGTCATAGGCCGCAGCACACAACATCTGGAGACCTGACATAGGGCCATAGCACACAACACTGGAGAACGAACTAGGCCGCAGCATACAACAGCTGAGGCGACATAGGCCGACAGCAACAACACTGGGAGGACGAACATAGGCCACAGCACACAACACTGAGACGACATAGGCCATAACACACCACAACTGGAGACGACATAGGCCAGGCACACAACACTGGAGACGACATAGGCCGCAGCACACAACACTGGAGACGACATAGGCCACAGCACACAACACTGGAGACGACATAGGCCGCAGCACACAACACTGGAGACGACATAGGGAGACGACATAGGCCGCAGCACACAACACTGGAGACGATATAGGCCGCAGCACACAACACTGGAGACGACATAGGCCGCAGCACACAACACTGGAGACGATATAGGCCGCGGCACACAACACTGGAGACGACATAGGCCGCAGCACACAACACTGCAGACGACATAGGCAGGGGGTGTCTGAAGCCTCCCCCAACTGAATAGGAACCTACACCCCTGCCGTTAGGGCATTTTGCGTCTGTATATGGATCTCCGTTTGGGGCATAAGCTCGCCTTGCAGACGCGCCGCCAGGCATACCTATTTGGAAATGTCGAATACAAAATTCAGACCCATCAGCCTCTAAGTCAGCCAAAGCCCAGGACTGCTTTGCAATTCCGTTTGGGTATCGTCCATACTTGGTTCTTCAGTATCCTATTCCGGTTTTGGGTATGTTGGAAGATTTTGATTTTGTAGAATTTTGTCTCCGATAAATATATTTTTCATCAAATAATAACAAGCATCAAATCATACTTTAAAAAACGGAATGTAAGGTATATTGGAAGAACCAAGCATGAATGATGCCCAAACATAATTTCAAAATTATATCTTAAGTTTTGACTGACTCATGGCTCTTAAGGTATGATAAGTCTGGATCTGGCATTAGACATTTCAGCATATGGCGCCGCCAGCTGCCAGGCGAGGGCGTGGCTTGGCGGCAGTGAACCGTCTGTCTGCGCGCTAGGCTCGCGCTGATTGGCTGACTGCTAGGGAATGGCCACCAGCTGTACACACATAGGAAATATGCGGCCGGGACACTCTTATCTCTAAGGAAGGCGTTCGTGATCATCGGCATGCGAGTGAACATTCCATTCAGCACGATGTTGACAGAGTGAGGAACATTAAGCAGGTTTTGCTGGCGGGTCGATCGAGCGGGCGGGCACGTGAAGAGAAAAGCTTTCGAGCAAACGCGGAGTGTCCACTGTCCAGTTTGCTGCATAGAACGTTTTTGAGAAAAAGGAGATCATGCTGAACTCGCCTTGCGACAAGAGTGGGGATTTTGAAGTGGTAACAGAGGTCACGAAAGGAGAGAGAGGAGCTTTTCCGGACTGGGTGTTGTGGAGAAGCCACATAAGGAATTTGTGCTGCACCCGATCGACCCGCCTTGTATGAGAGTGGGCCTAAACATTGGGCGGCATATGACCTTAGTTGTCGGCCCGCCCTTAAACCCCAATCATCATCATCATCATGAGAGTGGGCCGCACCAGCCCAGATCACAGCTGAAAACTCGAGAATTAATCTCACGTTGGAAAACAGGCAGCAATAAATAGCTGTGCGATTGAAGCTTGAACAGTGGCTCGAGCCAGATTGAAAAGAGCAGATGAGGAAACCCAGAGATCGATTTGCTCGTCTCACGATGCTGTCAACGTGCGCAGCAAAAGCAAGTTTCCGATCCAAGGTCACACCCAGGTCACGTATCTCCAAGGCATCCTAAAGTTTCGCACTGTCAATATATAGTAGCTGGTGTAGACTGGTGCGCGCCTGAGGACGATCGTGAACGCTTGGCACTTGTATGGATTTAGGTTAAGTCCCATCTGACAGACCAGGCTGAGACAGACCAGGCTCATCATCCTGCAGGAGTGGTCGATCAGATGGGGTGCTGATTTTGCGATGAATTTTGACGTCATCGGCATACATGAGACAATCTGAGTCAAAACATCGTGGTAGATCGTTGATTAAGAGCGAAAAATTATAGGTGCCAAAATAGATACTCTGGATTACACCGGAGATGAGGTTTCTAATCGGATGTTTCTCCGTTCATGACGACCCTCTGACGCCTATCGGATAGGTACGAGACGAACCAGCTTAGAGCGTTGTCACAAATGTTGTATGCATGTTCGAGCTTGTGGATGATAAGCGCGTGATTAACATTCTGAAATGCACCCGAATAGTCAGTGTAGATAGCGTTCGTCTGATTCCCGTCCAATATGGCCTCCCACGCGGTTTTGAGAAACATGGCTAAGTTCGTGGCGCAAGGTATTTCGGTTCAAATCCATGCTGCTCCATGCAAATAACAGATAAGACATGACATTACAGTTGGTCGTACACTACACGCTCTTGGATCTTCCCGAAGAGACTGAGCAGGGAGACCGAACGATAATTTTTAGTCAGTTTGTGTTGCCTTTATGGAAATTCGGAATGTTTGCTTGCTTCCATCTCTCCGAGAAGACTCCACCTGCGACAGACATTCTACATATCTAAGTGAGCGGCACCACCAACTCCCCCGCACACTCTACAATAACAAGCGCACTATATTATCCGTACCGCATGCCTCTTGAAAAAATCAATCATCAAGGAATCATCCAATTTTATCTCAGGTCAACAGTTTAGGCTCCACAGGTTATCAAAGATCAAAAAGTATATTTTTGGCAAAGCTGTTTTCGCGGATAACATTTTACCTAATACAGATAGCACAATAACTTTTTGAGGTCATTGTTTTTTTTTCGTCAAGGCGCTTCGAATCATATTCATGTTGACCAGGTTAGGTCAAGTTACAAATCTGACCTCAGGTCAAGGTCAAGTGGTAACCCAAATAAGTCATGTCGCATATTGGGAGATGTGTCTCGACGAGACAAACACATTCGTGCCGGTTGCACTTCCCTATTATCTTCATTATTTCGAGAGGTATTGACAAACAAAGTGTTGGTGACCTCTGATGATCTCGGCTGACCATGTAGGAGTCGCTGAACAAAATTGCACCTGGATCGTCATGAATGGCCTATAATAACATGATCGAGAAGGAATGGGAGGCACCGCGTTATTTTCCCCACCAGGCGGAGTGCATGTCGTTCAGGCCGATAACGGTGTGCGGGGGTTTTAGATTGAATTGCCACAGTTCACTGCCACGCCGAAACACTGTAACTACATAAGCTAGATGCTTCAATTTTTACCATTCGAGAGCTACGCTCTTGTAGGGATGCCAATTCGCCTTGCATGCCGATCGGGCCCAAAGAAGGCCCACGAGGACCCAAAGAAGATCCGAAAACGCTACTGCCACGCTGAAACCCAGAATCTATCAGGGATAGCGACTCAGAACCTTCCCCAATCGACGCACGCCGGTCGAAAACGGTGCCGTGAGAAATTTCAAACCGATCGGGCCCAAAGAAGGGTCACCAGGGCCCAAAGAAGGGTCAACAACGCTAAACCGCTGGCATAAGCCGCCGCACCATCGGCCCGACCGACTTCAATGACATCTTGCGGTAGGATTTCTAAGCTTTCGAGCAGTGCCTACCATTGGTCTGTTATCATGAGTGTCTTCGGAAATAAAAAGCATTTAAACTTCCCCATCGACTTAAAGTAAGGTCAAGGAATTGACCCGACCTTAGGTCACTGATATCAACACTACGAGACATAGGAATTGTAGGTACCTATGGCCATATGCAATTCTGTAAATTTGAAACCAATCGGCCACAAACTGTGGCTGCGGTATGACCGCAAACTTCTTGGATGTGGGATCACGTGACCTGTTCTAGTGACCTGACCTGAGATGACCCGAGGTAAACCAAATACGATTTTTTGGTATCTGATGCCAAAACAGCTGTGCCAAATTTGGTGGCGCTAAGCGCCGCTGTTCTTCATCTATTATGAAAAACCGGAGGGGGCGGAAATTCCCCCGGACGTGCGCGCGATAAATTCGCNGAGTGAATCCTTGGCACGCCACTGATACAGTGTAAGCTCACCCGAACCTTTGCTTATCTGGGACGCTCTCGTCGCAGGATTTTCCTTTCATCCACCGCCTAGCCCCCCCCCCACACACACATACACATTCCGCTCGCCCGCTTCAGTAGCTCCCCACAGCATGAGTCACCTATGACGTCACATGTGGTATGACGTCAGCCGGCCGCGCCAGGTGCACGGGCGTCCTCCGCCGCGCCACCTGGCGCCCCGCCCCCACGATCGATCTTCTCTCTCTCCCCTCCGTCTGGCTGTCGACGCGCAGCACGTGCCGTGTGATCCAGCTGTGCGTCTGTCTCGCCCCGTCCTTCTGTGTGGCAGTCGTGTGCTGGCGCGTACCACCGTCCGCCGTCTGCCGTCTGACTCCACTGACCGTCCGCCGTCGGCCAGCCCTGGCGTAGGTCCGCCCCTGCCGCCAGCCGCCGACGCCAGCCGCCGCCGCCGCCCATGCTGGCGCGAGTCACTATCGGTGCCACACACACACCACTGAGAGCGAGCGGATACACAGCTGGCTGCGAGGCGCGGGCTCGCGGTCGCAGCGAGCGTCCTGGGGCGGAGAGGCGAGGGTGAATGTGCAGGGAAGAGTGCGATAGAACCAGTGTGGCCGGCGGTGGATGTGATCGTGAGTGTGAGCTGCGTGAGTGTGACGGTGAAGCGGGGAGCGTGATCGATCGACCCGACTTCTTCGTAGAGCTGTCTGTCGTGCCGTGATCGTGACATTGGGGCCGGTGGCAGCCAGTGACAAACCGCGGGGCACGCCACCGCCGAACGTGTACTGTGCCGAGGAACCGAGGAACCACCACCGCCGAGGAACCGAGGATCGAGACCCGCTTCACAATCAACTACGTTGCTGCGAAAGGAGTGCACAGGTTTGGCGATACATTCCGATCAGCTGCGCCGTAGCCACGGTCTGTAGTTGTCTGATTCATACCTATAGCGAGGTAGCTGCCTGCACGGTCTGTGACCTGTGCTGACCTCTGTGCTGACCTACGACTCGCTGTTCCGGTCACCACACCAGATTTTCCACCTGACCTGACCTGACTCAATCTGATCAGGCCTTCTGCCCTGCCCTGACCTGACCGGATGTGACCTGACGTCCTTACCGAACCATTCCTGCTGACCTGACCTTGTGAACTCACCACTCATAGCTGACCTCTGAGTCGTCAGGATGCCACGTGACCGACTTCTGGAACTGCAGCAGCGAGCGGGGGACACTCCAGCCGCCCCCGCCCCCGTCAGTGGTCCTGTCCAAGCCACTATCTCCACCACCACCAACTCCGCCCCCGCCCCCGCCGTCGCCGCCGACTCCACTGACCCGGAAGCGGCAGTTGAAGTAACCATGTCCCGGCCTTCCCGCATGGCGCGGTTTCTCCGTCGTCCTGCCGCCCCCGCCGCCCCCGCCCCCGCCCAGGAGCAGCCGGCGGGACAGCAGTTCCAGCAGGAGCTGGCTGAGCTGAGCACGGCGCTGACTGAGGCGCGCTCAGCAGTTGATGACGTCAGCCGTCAGCAGTGTCGCCAGCTGAACTCGCCGAGACATCAGCAGCAGGCATGCCAGCAGACCCAGGACAGCTCAGCAGCCGCGCTCAGCAAGATCAGCAGGATCAAAACCAGGCTGGACCGGCTGCAGAAGAAGGTGCGGTATATGGTGATGAATCGAATTAGGGGACATGGGTGAAGGGCTTAGAAAGGTTGGAGAGGCAAATGTCACATTGGTGGGTTTAAATCTGACACATGCCCCTTTAACGCACTAAAACAAAAAATAATTGTGGGGCAGTGGCCTCGCCATATGAACAGGAAACCCCACACAGTGAAGGGGTGTAAATTCCCTGCAGACGGTCGTGTGGCTGCATATCCATGGGTTATAGGACACGGGTTGTAATGCTGCCAACCTAATATGGCAGCCGCATAAGACGCGTGTTTGTTATGAGTCGCAAAGGCGTCGTCAGCAAGGGTGACCAGTGGGGTCTGGGGGAGTAGAAAAACCTTAGGAAATACAGAGAAATACAGGACCT
This sequence comes from Semibalanus balanoides, assembly GCA_014673585.1. Classification (NCBI taxonomy): domain Eukaryota; kingdom Metazoa; phylum Arthropoda; class Thecostraca; order Balanomorpha; family Balanidae; genus Semibalanus; species Semibalanus balanoides. Next base: position 24,502 of record VOPJ01008987.1, read on the forward strand.
AAGGATATTCGAGTTTAGGAAGCGCTTTTCCAATTGCTGTAACATTGCGTCACCTGTTAAGGCAAACAGCTGAAGAATACAAACCAGAACTAACGTGTGTCATAGGGCCTGTTCCAGTCGCGCCTCTAACCGCCTCTTTTCTCCTCTAAGTTGATTCAACGCAACTGCTCTGTGTTAAAGAATACAACTGGACCAAGTGGGAGCAACTTTGAGGAGGTTAGAGGTGCGACGGGAACAGGCCCATAATAAGGACATCATAGACGTAGGAACAGGGCCTGTCCCCCGCTTATCGAGCGTTCCTACGTCTCTGAATGACGTCACCTGTTTTACCCATCAGCTAACAGAGACGATCCCGGAGCTGACGTTTGACGTAATAATGACGTCACTGGTTCTTCCCATCAGTTGACGGAGACGATCCCGGAGCTGACGGCGACGCAGGCGAAGATGCTTCAGAACCAGGTGAACAGCTGCCGCACCCAGCTGCTCTCCATCGTCGAGCACTTCAACGAGGAGGAGATGGCTTTCAGGCAAAAGTACGCACCGCGTTTACCTGTACGCTTATATGCAACAGGGGCGGAACAGACCAAAGGGCGATGGCCCCATAACGACTGAAATCCGCCGAAAATGTCAAAAACGAGCACATATTATGAGTAAAAGACAATTAACCCTCGCCCGCAGATACGTAATCAAAGGGGGAAGCGATAGCACTCCCCCCCCTCAGAGCCCGGCGGGCCTTTCGGCGCGCTGCGCGCCGAAAAAGGGCCGACGAGACAGCGCTAAGCGCGTATCACGGGCTTCTCATGGCGGTCATGAATCAAAGAGACCACGCGAAAGCACTTAAAAATAACACTCAGCGGAGGTGAGTCATGAATCCACTGCATGAGTTCGACTATTTTTTGGATGAGTCGATGAAGTTGAGTTCGACTTAAGTTTAAAAGCGGCACCGTTGAGATCAAGAGTCGAGTCGATTCATTTTTTTTTCTCGAAGACAACATAAGGTCAGTTCTTCGGTTGTGAGTCAGACTTGAGTCGACCTCAAAACAAATATGAGTCAAATGCAAACAGGACATAGCCAAGGGGACACTGGGCCACTGTCCCTGTTCACCGTGAGCAAACCACGTTGACACAATAAAATCGTTTTTTTCTGACACCCGGGACCCCCCCCCCCCCCCCCCCCCCCCCAACTGTCAACATCAAGTAATAATGAAACTTGTGATCAGCCAATAAATACCACTTGAGTCAAAAGTCGAGTTAGTTCTTCGGCTGTTGAGTCAGACTTGAGTCGACTAAAAAAAATGTGAGTCGTTACAAGTCTGCCACGCGAAGCTTGGTCTTTAGATAGTTTAGAGCACTTCGAGGCCCTGTAGGCCTCTCTGAAAGACCAGAGGGCCCCTTGGACGTTCAAAAGAGCCCTGTGCATGTCAGCGGGCCTGCTCCTGGATAAGCCGAAATGTCCCCTGAGTGGATCAGAGGGCCCTCTTAACACATAGAATGGGCCCTAAGAGGGCCCCTGGGTAGGTCGTAGGGCCCCTGGGTAGGTCGTAGGGCCCCTGGGTAGGTCGGAGGGCCGCTGGAATGTCGGTAGGGCAAAAAAGCAGCCAGCGCAGTCCCTCACCAGATCGAAAGGGCCCCTGATCAGGCTGGAAGGCCCCTGGCCAGACCAGAGGGCCCCTGATAAGATATCATGGCCCCTGTGCAGGTTAAAAAGGCCCTGACCAGACCGGAAGGGCCCCTGAGCGGGTCAGAAGGGCTCATGAACATGATAAATGGGCCCCTAGCCAGTACCGAGGGAGCAGACCTTTTCATCCGTTCTGCTGGGTCCTTTCAAGTTTCAACGCTCGGGAACGAGCCCCCCCCCCCCTGGGCGAAATTCTGGCTACGTGCCTGCTTGCCCGGGTACTGGGTAGGGTTCGATACCTACGTGACTGGGTAGGGGTCCCCCTACTAGGGGGGAAGAGATGGAGTACGACTCCCCTTGACGTTTCGCCTCTAATGGAGCTAGAGCTTCGTATCAAAAACGACGTATTGCTTGTGACAAGAGGAAGACTGATATCCAATGAAAAGGTTATGGATCTGCTGTTAGATTTATACGGGCTCACTCGTCCCTCACCGATAAAGGAAACAGTTAATCTTCAACATGGGGTTTTGGACTGAGATAGTAGTTTTGTAGCCCGTGTTGAATCTGCAAGATTTTTTGGCTGAAAAAAGTATCGTGCCCGTAAAGCCGATGTCCGTAAAATTAGCGACGCATATTTGTATACGAATTCAGTGACCAGTTCCGATTTAGCTGAAAATCAGTATGTAGGTCAATCTCGCCGATATATTCACGAATATGCTAATGGTTTTCGGATACTGACAAGTTTGACCTCGGGTGTCATCATCAAAGTTAACAACACGGTGTACACTCTAAAATATTTGTTCTCATAACCGATTCGATCAAAACAAACACCATAGCGTGTCTCGCCGTCCCGACAAACCGCACCTTCAATAAATTTGGTTTCACGGTCATAGGTCAAGGTCACTTAAGGTCATTTTGGAAAACGGTGTACCCTCTAAAATATTTTTTGTTATCAACCGATTCGATCAAAACAAACACCATAGCGTGTCTCGTCGTGCCGACAAACCGCAACTCCGATCAATTTTGTTTCAATGTCATAGGTTAAGGTCAAGGTCACTTTAGGTCATTAGAAAACGGTGTACCCTCTAAAATCTTTATTTATCAACCGATTCGATCAAAATAAATACCATAGCGTGGTTCGCCGTCCCGACAAACCGCACCTCCTAACAATTTTTTTTTCAAGGTCATAGGTCAAGGTCAAGGCCACTTAAAATCATTTTGGAAAACGGTGTACCCTCTAAAATATGTATTTATTAACCGATTCGATCAAAACAAACACCATAGCGTGTTTCGCCGTTCTGACAAACCGCACCCCCGATAAATTTCGTTTCAAGGTCATAGGTCAAGATCAAGGTCACTTAAGGTAACTTTGAAAAGGGTGTACCCTCTAAATTAATATTTTAAGGGGTACACCGTTTTCCAAAATGACCTAAAGTGACCTAGACCTTTACCTATAAACTCAGTGTCCTAGAAATTCTTTAAAGCCAGGGTGCAGAGTGGAAAATTCAGACTGAAAATCAGGAAAAAGGGTAGAAAATCTTCCTCAAAAAGAGCCTTTTTCAAGAATTTACCCATTTTGCTATTGAACAAAATTTATCATTTTTTTGGCTTTTTACATATTAAAACAAATGAGTGAAAAAAATAATTGCAAAAGTGAAAAAGAGTGGAAAATAATCCTTCAAACTGGGCAAAAGGAGTGGAATATTATATTTTGTAGGGTGTCACTTAACACCCAAAATTTGCAATCCTAGGACACTGTAGGTATAAACTTGAAACCAAATTCTCAGAGTTTGTCTCAGGGTTTGTCGGGGACGGCGAGACACGTTTTTACTGAATCAGTTGATAAATAAAGGTTTAGAAGACGTTGTAAACTTTTGCAAATGACCTTAAGTGACCTTAACCTATGACCTAAAATTAAATTCCTTGGAGGTGCAGTTTGTCGGGACGGCGAGACACGGAATGCCGTTTGTTTTGATCGAATCCGCTGATAAATAAATATTTTAGAGAGTACACCGTTTTCCAAAGTGACCTAAAGTGACCTTGACCTTAACCTATAACATTGAAACAAAATTTATTGGAGGTGCGGATTCTCGGGACGGCGAGACACAGCATGGTGTTAGTTTTGATCGAATCGGTTGATAAAAAGAGGATTTTCCTGGGGCGCTGATCCCGTGACGGGTATCTCGAGAGAAAGATGGATAAAACAAAGTATTTTATGTAGTCTGTGTAGGCATTATAATGTATTATTTTATGTAGTCTGACGCTAGTTACGCCTAAGCCTCACATGACCTTGAAAAACAAGTAAAAGATCACAGGCCATGGGAATACAATTTCACATTTCAAGAGTATGTGTCAAATTGCTTTAAAGCAAGGTCCTGAAAGATTCATCGTAACTAGTTGATAACTATGCGAATTTGGAAAAACCGAGGAGGGGTGGCATCAACCACCACCCCCTACCCGGGCGAAGGTTAAGCAATTATAACTCAGGAGAGATATCATATCAGCTCTGAATGCATAACGAAGCAATAACTGTGTTGTGAATTTTGTGAGACTGCCCGAAACCACATTGTTGTCGTTATGGGTCCGTGAGTGCCCGATACTACCTACTCAAGTCGGTACGTCACCCTCCCCTCCCCTTTCACCGTCTGCCGGCAGGAAGAAGGACCACCTGAAGCGACAGTTGCATATTACAGGAGCCGAGATTGGAGATGACGAGCTGGAAAACCTGCTGGACCAGGGGGACACCCAGATCTTCAACGAAAGTAAGCACTTAGCACACCGAGCTGCAGCCTTCGGACGTAGGAAGGGGTGATGGTAGCGGGCATGTGTACACGGGGAGGGGTGATGACAGTGGGCGTGTGTAGCGGGGAGGGGTGATGACAGTGGGCGTGTGTAGCGGGGAGGGGTGATGACAGCGGGCGTGTGTACACGGGGAGGGGTGATGACAGCGGGTGTGTGTACACGGGAAGGGGTGATGACAGCGGGTGTGTGTACACGGGGAGGGGTAATGACAGCGGGCGTGTGTACACGGGGAGGGTGGGGTGATGAAGTGGGGCGTGTGTACACGGGGAGGGGTGATGAACAGCGGGTGTGTGTAGCGGGGAGGGGTGATGACAGCGGGCGTATGTACACGGGGAAGGGTGATGGCAGTGGGCGTGTGCAGCGGGGAGGGGTGATGACAGTGGGCGTGTGTAGCGGGGAGGGGTGATGACAGCGGGCGTTGTGTACACGGGGAGGGGTGATCGACATGGGCGTGTGTACACGGGGAGGGTGATGACAGTGGACGTGTGTACACGGGGAGGGTGATGACGCGGGCGGGTGTACACGGGGAGGGGTGAGTCGACAGTGGGCGTGGTAATCACGGAGGGGTGATGACAGCGGGCGTGTGTAGCAGAGAGCGGAGATGACAGCGGCGTGTGTACACGGGGAAGGTGAAATGAAAGCGGGCGGTGTGTACACGGGGAGGGGTTGATGACAGCGGTGTTGGTGTACATGGGAAGCGGGTGATGACAGCGGGTGTGTGTACCAACGGGTTTGGGGTGATGACAGCGGGCGTGTGTACACGGGGAGGAGTGATGGTAGCGGGTGTGTGTAACGGAGGGGTGATGACAGCGGGCGTGTGTACACGGGGAGGGGTGATGACAGCGGGTAAATGTGTACACGGGTTTGGGGTTTGATGACAGCGGGCGTTGTACACGGGAGGGGTATTGGCAGCGGTGGTGTGTACACTGTACACGGGGAGGGGTAATGACAGCGGGCGTGTGTAGCGGGGAGGAGTGATGACAGTGTGCGTGTGTACACGGGGAAGGGTGATGACAGCGGGTGTGTGTACACGGGTTGGGTGATGAACAGCGGGCGTGTGTACACGTGGACGGAGGAGTGATGGTAGCGGGTGGGTGTGTACACGGGGAGGGGTGATGACAGCGGGCGTGTGGTACACGGGAAGGGTGATGACAGCGGTGTGTGTACACGGGTTGGGGGGATGAACAGCGGGCGTGTGTACACGGGGAGGGTGAATGACAGCGCGGTGTGTACACTGTACACGGGAAGGGGTAATGACATGCGGGCGTGTGTAGCGGGAGGAGTGATGACAGTGGGCGTGTGTAACACGGGGAGAGGGTGATGACAGCGGGTGTGTGTCACGGGGAAAGGGTGATGAACAGTGGGCGTTGTGCAGCGAGCGGGAGGGGTGATGACAGTGGGCGTGTGTAGCGGGGAGGGGTGATGACAGCGGGCGTGTGTACACGGGGAGGGGTGACTGAACAGCGGGTTGGGGTTGTGTACTACGGGGAAGGGGTGATGACTACGGGTGTTGTACACGGGGAGGGTAATGACAGCAAGGCGTGTGTACAGGGGAGGAGTGATGGTAGGGGTGTGTGTACACGGGAGGGGTAATGGCAGGGGCGGTGGTGGCAGGCGGGGAGGGGTGATGACATTGGGCGTGTGTACACGGAGGGGTGATGACAGCGGGTGTGTGTAACACGGGGAGGGGTGATGACAGTGCGGCGTGTGTTACAACGGGGAGGGGTGATGACAGCGGGCGTGTGTACATGGGGAGGGGTGATGACAGCGGGTGTGTGTACACGGGTTGGGGTGATGACAGCGGGCGTGTGTACACGGGAGGGGTGATGACAGTGGGCGTGTGTAGCGGGGAGGGGTGATGACAGTGGGCGTCTGTACACGGCACGGTAACATAGACTGCACCCGGCATGACGATTGATAACACATATGGAAGAGGGACTTTTTGAAGGACTTCACGTTTGCTTAGGTTCGAAAAAGATTGAATTTAAAATTTAACAGCATTAACGTAATAAAACAATGATTTGCAAACGCGCCCGTGCCCCATTCAAAGGATAGAAAAAGCACCGTGCGTGTCTAGATTTGAGCTCAAGTCTCCCGTATGACCCCAGCTATCTCGCACACCTCTTACACCGTCTCACGGCGTCGCCAGGTATTTTGATGCGGGTGGAAACGGCGCGAGCCGAGCTGAACGAAGCCGAGGAGCGCTTCCAGGAGATCCGCGCGCTAGAGACCTCCATAGAGCAGCTGCATGAGATGTTCCTGCAGCTGTCCATTCTGGTGCAGCACCAGGGCGAGATGGTCGATCGCATAGAGGAAAACGTGAGTAGAGGAGTGCTGAGGAGGGGAGGGGGTGGGCAGGGGTTGGGAAGCTTGGTGTCAGCCGTTGGGGGTTGTGTCTGATAGGACATAAGGAGACATTGCTGCAGGACGCCGGCTGATTGTTCCCTTCCGAATACAACAATAACATGACAATACGAAGCAAAGGTAACACATTTTATTCGCGTAATGACTGGTAAAATTAAAGACAACGAGGAAAAAAGTAGCTGCCCACATGACCGCCGTGTTATCCTTCACAGACCGTTCAGACAGTGATGGACGCGGAGAAGGGAGCGAAGCAGCTGCAGTCGGCTCTGCAGAAGCAGCAGAAGGGACGGAAGATGTGCATCGGATGCGGCATCGCCGTGGCTGTCATCCTCGCCATTCTGGTCATCGTTCTACTCAGTTACGTCGGATAGCTGCCACAGCACTCGAAACTTGATATTGGCAACATACAGAGTGTGGAACAGAAGAAATGTGGTAGCTTCGAAACGTTCAATGTGAGTGGTTCCCCATTCGGCGGTGGCGGGTGGTTAACGTGCCTTTGCCATGGAATAGTTATATTGCCTGGCAAAATCGAAGCACAGTGACTCAAAGGTGTATAAAGGATGCAGTGCTGAAGTGAATGCGAATCAGGATGAGACACCTGGGCGAAATAACATTCTGCAACGAATGTGGCCCAAGAGTGATCGCATGCGTCGAGTTAAGTTTGGATGGACAACCCGAGCCATGGCCACTGGCCAGCCAAGCTCAGGACGTATTGCTGTCCTGATATTGTCGGTGATTCCTGAAATAAGACAGACGCAAATACTGACACCGTCAGAACACATTGGAGACTGTAATGACTGCCCTTGAGTGGCCCGCAGTGAACCAGCGAAACTCTGACATGTCAAGAGATATGACTATAGGTATGGAGTGATGCTCAGATAAAGCAGGCGACCAAAGGCAATATGAATACATATTTCCAGCAAATATAATCAAGTTTTGCTTGTCTTTTGTCACATCGCTTTGTCTAAGGTTGATAATTATGACTCCGTCGCTGTAATGTGAATTCAATACACTATTTTCGTCGAGACATAGCGGAACGTTGAAAGCGGAGCGGAAAGTCCTGTTGTATAGGTGGCGCTTAGAGTCACACATGAGCGATTTATAGATAGATGTCGCTACCGCTACAGTCTGTATTTATCACTATTTCACGGGCTGTGGTCTTCGTAATGTCCAACGCTATGCCACTGCCCGTGTTGCAATAGAACAATGTCCGGGCGGTCGGTCAGTGTTTGTCGATGAACCTCTCTAATATTGAATGCGTGTCGAAATAAATTGTTTTGCACAGTGGCAAATCCCCGAGAGGGGTGTTTAGATGACGTAAAGTGTATCGATACGGAATGACACGTCCTGTAGTTTTGTCCGGACATTTTGTGGACATTTAGCCGACTCGAAGCAAAACTGTTTTAAAGGGAATGTCCAAATGAAAATGTTACATTTTTTAAGTACACTTATTGATGCTGATGCGATGCAAAACAGGACATACTCAACTAGTCATCACACCCAGGCGCTCCACCACCTCCCGAAAGTTGGGGGACGGAGGCATTCTGAAGTCGATTTTGTTCATGCAACGCCCATATGCGTAATGTTAAAATTCAAAAATATTTGGGGGATACGTCCCCCCTGTGGACGTATCCCCTGCTCACACCAGCAGTGTTCATACCAACAAAAATTGGACTACGTTTGATAACTGAGAATAACAATAACCAACTTAACTAGAACCCTCAAGCATTCAGCAAAATTAATGTGTTCTGCTCACTACCATTCTCATCATCCAACCGGGCACTATTATAACGTCATCTTCTCATAATTACATTCACAGGATAAAAAACAAACATCGACATAAATGCAATTTATTCGCCGACATTGCGAAAGCAAAAACAACAGCAGCTTCAGAATGATGAAAATTGAGATGTCTTTCGAACACAAACTTTTTGCGACGCAATGTCACAAGACCAAACTCAAATGCGGAAACAGAGTATTGCATCCCATTCAGTGCAACCAAACAACCCAACCTGAAAAAATGGTCACCATGCCTCCATCCACCAGAATCATCAGCCGAGCGCATACGACTACACCAATTTACTCAGCATAATACTGAAAATTGCACCACGAACTTTTCTTGCAACATATTTATATAACTATTTTGAGAACGGCAACAGCAAAAAATTGAAGCTATAAGACTGACTGGCTAGTCTTTTTTACCAATATCACACCTGCAATATACAATATGCATATGATCGTCACCAAACCAATAAAGACAACGCGCTTCAATTCACTCGTGAGGGAAGACACCAAACAGCACAATTGCGAAGTTACACAGCGTTAGCCTAAGTCTCAGTGCCTGATAAAATGGGCTGTGGCAAGGCAGATATCACCACTCGGCTATGGGGAAAAGCATATAGCAGGTTCCAGGGAAAACCTTAACACCCGTACAGAAGACTAAGTATGCACTCGAGAGAACATCGTAAATACAACTAACCCGTCTTTTGACATGACAAGCAAGTCAGTCATTACAAATCTAATATCACTCACAACCAAGCTAAATCTACAACAATTTAACAACGGTACGGATGCTGGTATAATGGTCACACTGTCACCAATGCCACACAAACTTTTAACCTGAACTAAATCTTAGCCGTGTTTTCTAGGGTGACATGGTCCATGGGATCACGATATCCTGAATGTGCCACCAACACCAGCGGGAACAGATTGGAAGACAAGCAAGCTCATCTCCGAGAGAACACCTTACTGAGGCCTCCGCCTGGTCGGGTCGGGAAACTTCCTCATCCATGAGAGAACACCTCACTGAAGCCTCCGCCTGGTCGGGTCGGGAAACTTCCTCATCCATGGCCGACACTCGGCGCGCGCGCGGGTCAATGTCGTTGGTGTCATATTGTCTAGGACTTGGTTCGATGACTGGGAGTCAACAGAGTCGTCTGATAGGCCACCAATGGAGTGCAGCAGCACCAGGCAGTCTCTGGAGGTGATTTGGGCGTCACAGCCGGTTCGGTTACACGGCGCACGAGTCTCTCGTCACAGTGGTTGACACAGTCCGTTTGCTCCAGACAAGTTGTGACCGGAGCCGTCCAGGCGGCTGTGGTTTTCGCTTCCCCGATGCCATGCTCTGCTTACCACGCGACAAGCATCACGCCTATGGCGCTCTTCGTCGGCAGCTGTTTCGATTCATTGGCTGGCTCCCTCGCGGCGGAGCAGGGCGACAGGTTCGTCATTAGATCGTGTCACATTGGCTGGCTCTCTCGCGGTGGAGCAGGGTGACAGGTTCGTCATTAGATCGTGTCACATTGGCTGGCTCTCTCGCGGCGGAGCAGGGCGACAGGTTCGTCATTATATCGTGTCACATTGGCTGGCTCTCTCGCGGCGGAGCAGGGCGACAGGTTCGTCATTAGACCGTATCACCGACTTACCACACTAAGTGTCGACTGATCACAACCAGAGAGACTTGTGACTGATCACAGCCACGGCCACCGCCCGCCAGTCTACCCCAACACTGACACATCACCGCCCGCCAGTCTACCTTAATACTGATAGATCACCGCCCGCCAGTCTACCCTAATACTGACACATCATCCCATGCATTCGTTCCGCGGCACGCATCTTCCTTGGTCTTTCCCGTCCCTATGATATTGCTGTTATTTTGGGTTCTCGCCCTCACGGATGCCTCCTTCCTTTTCCATCCCGGTCTTTACAGATTATTTAGACTTTTGCATAACTGATTCTTCAGTCATTTTACCTTATAGTCCTTATATATATCGAAGTAATTTTGCAGATCTAACATGTTACGGCTCTATCATTTTCATCACACATTTCCGTTTCGAATTCGTCCCAAATCTCACGTCCCTCCACTGTCTCACCAGGCTTGTAAAATGGTAAATCAACGGGCTCGGCTTGTTCCCGTCTTGTGGTCAGACCGTCGGGTCCCTCGACTGAGATGCAAATTTCGTCACAAACTGGATATATGCTGGACTTCAGAATATACCCAGATTATGTATTCAGTTATCACACCTACTATGGATTTCAGACCCCGTGAGACCCCATTTTTGTCGATAACTTGCTAAGAATGACCGAATCCGAATTAATTTTTCGCACCGTCTATTTCAGCCCAGGCGCCGATATCTGTCCATATAGTCTGTTAACAAAAAATCAAAACGTATGGTACTTGCCATTGACTCATAACGTTACGATCTGCTTGGTAGCCCATTCCCACAGCAGAGGCTATCGTGACGTAGGTTGTGACCTCAAAAGCACGTGCTGTCTTATTCGTTATCATTACGTCGGAAGTCACGTGCTGTTGAGGTCACATCTCACATCCTACGTCAACGGTAGCCTGTGGCTGTGGGGTCATGGGAATTTGTTTATTGCAGCAGATCTTAAGTTACGAGTCCAATGACAAGTATCATAAGTTTTGATTTTTTGTTAACAGACTATACGGACAGAAATCGGCGCCTGGGCTGAAATAGATTGTGCGAAAATTTCATTCGGATTCGGCCGTTACTTAACAAATTATCGCCAAAAAAACGGGGTCTCACGCGGTCTGAAATTCATAGTAGTTTGCATTCATATTAATATAACGTAGTTAAACATACCCATATAAATGTAACTTGATGTGTTCTGAAGTCCAGAACATACCTGGTTCGTGTACCGGACTAGCATCTCAGCTGGGGCAGCGACCCCGGGCCGTTAAATGGGCCGAGTGGACCCGACTGGTAGACGTCAAGAGTCGAATCCGTTGATTCACCGTTATACAAGTCTAGCTGTCACTGCACCATTTCCTTTTGCACACCTCAGCCACAGCAGCCACCCACACCGCAACCTCTCTCACTCCCGACCTCTTCTTACCTTAATGTCACACGCCGCCACCGCTTCGTTCAACGGGGATCCTGACCTTATCCCCCACCGCATTCCTGTAGCCAGCTCGGTTGCCACGCGGCGAACCCCTCTTCAGACCAGCCTTGATCTGCATATACGCTGCTAGGTCAACACGGCCATGATGCGCCGGATCCACCTCGGACAGCATATTGTGAATATGCGCTCCAGGCAGGTCGGCCAGATCCTGGCGCAGATCGTTGACTGAGATGAAACCCTTCTTCTCGCGGTCGAGTTCTTGGAATCGCTTGGTGTACGCCTGGACTTCGCGCACGGTCAGACTGATGGGCACCTGGAGGCGGGACTCCTGGTTCACCATCTGACCCATCTCCGTGCGCAGGAAAGTGAGAGCCTCGTCGTGTTGCCGCTGCTTCTCGGCGTCGTTCCAGCCCAACTCTTCCGCCAGGATCTCGACCACCCGAGGCAGCGCCTGCTCCGCGACGACGTTGTTGAGGAAGGCCAGCCGCAGCCGACGGCCGAGCACGTCCACCGCTGAGGCGGCGTACTCCCGCACCGCATAGCGCACCTCTGCTTCAAGGTACGGGAACTCCTCATCCAGTCGCTTGCCAACCAGGGGGAACGCTTTGCCGGTCAGCGCCGCGTGCTTGGCTACAGCGAAAGCACGATCACCGTAGGTATCGGCCAGATGTTTGGCAACCTCGGGATCGAAACCCATGTCCTGGACGAGCCTGATGTACATGTTCGGCGTCCAAACGTGGGCGCCTTCAAGGAGAAGCCCCTGAGTGTGGCAGCCGGAGCTCGGCTTAAGCCCTGCAGCGCGGACTGCTGTGTCAATCGTCTCCTCCGCCATGGAGCGGTAAGTCGTCCACTTACCTCCTGCAATGGTCACCAGTCCCGAGGGTGCCACGTGCACGATGTGGTTTCGGGCGATGCTCTGCGTGTCCGGCCGGTTCGGATCGGAGACAAGAGGCCGGATGCCGCTCCAGGCCGACAGGACATCGCCGCGCCGCACCTCGATCTCAGGACTCAGGTAGTTACGCACCTCTCCCAGGATGAACGCAATGTCCTCCTCGCTCGGTGTTGGGTTCGTCGTCACCGAACAAGGAGAATCAGTTGTGCCAGCGATCGTGTGCTTCATCCAGGGCAGGAAGAAGATGACACGTCCATCGGATGTCGCTGGGTCGAGGAGACCCATCGAGTCAGGACTGTAGTACCCAGGAAGCACCACATGCACACCGGCAGACGGAGCGCAGATTTCTTTCAACTTCGGGTCATCCATCTGCCTCAGCGAGTCGGTGAAGGGCCCGGTGGCGTTGATGACGCAACGCGCACGGACCGGAAACCTCTGCCCCGTGAGCACGTCTTCACAGATCGCTCCACACACGCGCGGTTCTCCACCTTTCTCCTCGGCTGGTTCCTTCAGTAGCTCCACAGCGCGACAGTGGTTGGCAACGCTCGCACCGAGCCGCACGGCGGTGATGGCAATGGCGGTGTTCATCCTGGCATCGTTGTGTTGCCCGTCGTAGTACACGATCGCTCCAACGAGCGCGTCGGTCTTCAGCATCGGGAACAGCTCAAGCGCGCTTCGCTTGCTGAGGATGTAGGACGGCTTCAGACACTTGGATCCGGCTACGATGTCATACATCTTGATACCGGCGTAAAAGTACGGCAGTTGCCACCACTTGTACACCGGCAGCATGATCGGGAGGGGATAGGATAAATGCGGCGCAATCTCGAGCAGATTGGCGCGCTCGTTGAGCGCCTCACGCACCATCCTATATTGTTCCAGATCCAGATTCATGATAGCTTTCTGCAGATACCTCACTCCTCCATGAAGCAGCTTCGTACTCCTGCTCGACGTGCCTGAACCAAAGTCGTCCATTTCCACCATAGCCGTGTTCAGCCCGCGACTGGCCGCGTCCAGTGCGCAGCCAGCACCGGTGGCGCCGCCGCCCACGACGAGAACGTCAAACTGCTGTCCTCGCAGGCGCTCCAGCTGCTCGGCTCGGGTGGGCAGCGGGCCGTGGAACCGGCGCTGGGTGTCGGGGGGAGACTGCGGAGGCCGGCGCCGGGACTTGGAGGCGGCCAGCAGGCCGGCGGCGAGGAGGCCGGCGCCAGCAGAGGTGACGCGCATCAGGGTGGACATGGTGGTGTTGGTGTTCCCCACGCTACTCGGTCAGAGGAGCTGCATGCAGCTTAAAAGCCGCTCGTTCGCCGTCGTCCGTCTGGAAAAACACAAGAGAAACGTGCGTCAAATGTTAAGATGTTACCATTTGATGATGATGATTGCAATTCTCTTAGGAAGCCTTAAAATGCTGTCATGATTAAAGGGAATGTTTCACATTTCTGAAAGTTGTCCAATGTACGCTGCTTTAGGTGCAAACTATAAAATCAGTGCTTCCGAACACGATTATGACATTTGTTTCTCGCATAAGGTGCTTAATTTCATAAAAAGTCAAGTTTTAATATTTGAATTGATGACGTCACAACAAGGAATTTCGGTAAGTAGAGAAAACCTTCACGCTGCCAAATCATATGGCACAACTTTTTTCATACAATTCCTATTGCGCAATCAAATACAAACAAATATTTGTTTATCATGGCGTTTCGAAACGTTTTGAAAATATAACAGTGTCCTTTCATTGATAGCTCCATAAATAACACGTCGATTCTTTGGCATCGTTTGATAATTCCATTCCATTTTATAGACAGCTACAAAGCGGAGCATACAGAACCATCGGTAATCTTTGACTAAGGTCATACCATATCGCCTTCCGATCGGTGCCCGTGTATAGGTAGTGTATTAAGCGGCGGGTGTGCAGTAATTTGGGATGACGTCACTGGTACATGGACAAAAATTCGGTTACAATTATTCGTCGCAAATATGTCTGGAAGCCTTATGGGATAATCCTAAGGTCGAACCTTACCTAATCTGTACTTTAATATCGCTGCTGATGGAAGATTCAAGAACAATTCCTGGGTGGAAGTCTGGTTAACTAAGATGTCAAAAGACACCAATGACGTCATCAAATCGGTGATCACCTATCCAGCCGGTACCCAGCAATCGATAAACGAAACACGTAATAATATCCTAGGATTGCCTTAAAAACAAGTCGACTCTCATGAACATCATCAACATTTGGTAAAAAGAGACAACGACATCGGCTAAGTACCTATAGTAAAATGCACTAAGGGTTCTTTCGTTGGAAATGTCAAAACCAATCTCGAATTTATTTTTTATTAGACCTCTGTGGTACTTCATTTTAATGCAAATCCAACAACATGGCTATCTCAACTCAAATATAATATTAATGTGAAACATTCCCTTTAAGGTCAAGAGGTCAAGCGTGCGAACAGATTTTCTAGTTCAAATTAACGCGTCGCGCGTTGGAGCTTGGAAACCACGTGACTTAACCCGCGCCCCACTGGGGGGGGTGTTTGAACACCCCCCCCCTCATGTTTTATCAAGATAACGAAAAACGGCGGCGCGTAGCGCCGCCAAATTTGGCATGAACTATCACTGATTCTTTGCCGAACATTTGCGAAAAATATTCAAGTTTCGTGTCAGGTTCAGGTCAGGTCACCAGGTCAGGTCCATGACCTACTACAAAAACGGATTTTGCGGTCGTGCCATAACTAAGTTTTGTAAGGGATTCGATAGTTAAACTTCAGGATTAAACATTAAGTTATTAGTATCTACAAAATGTTTTTATATTTTGGATTTTTTGTATCGGTGACTTAGGTCGGGTCCAATTTTTGGCCGATCTCCCATTATAATCAATGGAGAAATAATCACAATGCTTTCTTTGTCGACCGATATCAGTCCAATTTCTCTTCTGGATGATGTTATCAATCATGATATTGATGATATGACCAAGTGGAGCTTTTGCTCAGGGAAATAACGGGGCTCATCCTGGTCATCCGAGGTCACCAACATTTGTCATAAAGCCTCTGGACCATATGAAGATAGAGAACTGCAACTTTCACCAGTGTAGTTTGTCTCCGTCAAGACACATCTACCTGAATGCACATGACCTACTTGGGTCACCACTTGACCTTGACCTGAAGGTCATTATTTTAGTTGACACTTAACATGATCAAATGTTGACATTTTTCAAAACCGCCTTGACGAGGACAACACGATGGCGGATAACAGTATGGCGTTATCTTTTGGTTAGGTAAGAAGTTAGTTTACGAAAAATTTTTTTGCCAAAAACAGCTTTTTTGCACTTTAATGACCTCTAGAGGCCTACAACATTGACCTGAGGTCAAATTTGGAGGACATACATGCGATTGCAAATTCTCAATGGCAGCGATAGAGTTTTTTTGGACGTTGGTTTCTAGATAGCAGTATTCCGAGATATTCCTGGGGTTTCTAGGAGCGATTCCTAAACTTGAAAATTTGACCCTTCGATGACCTCTATGACCTGAGTTTTGACGTGAGCAAAAAAAAGTATGCAAATTATTTCGAAATGATTTTTTGATAACGGATTCGAACGATGTCTTTTGTTTTGGTCACGGTGCAATGGAAGCGAGTTAGAGGGGGATGTTCTAAACACCCCCCCCCCAGTCGGGCGAAGGAAATGCAGAGGCCCAGTCGGGCGCGGGTTAAGAGCTCAAATCAGGAGAACAAATATCACAGCTAAAACGTTTAAATGGGCAACAATGAAATTTTAAGTTTCCAAGTTTATCTTTTGTTTGTGGGGTTTTGAGCATTTCATTCTAAGCACATATATAATACAAATATAACTGCTAGCGTGTGATTTTAGCAAATATAGAAATAAAATGAATATGCCAGCGTATTCGCAGCCAATGAAGCACGAAGAAACTCGAATCGGGAAAGCCAATATACTAGGAGCGTGGAAAAGTAGGTACCGACTTTCGGCCACCTCAATGACAGAATTTTGCAACACTGCTGGCCTGAAGCGCACTAGCCCGACTCATCATACTAGAAACGTGCTTGGCAAATAGCAACAGCCGATACACTATCTCACCAAAAAAAAACACACTGATAGCAACAGAGAGAGGCGAGAGAGCAGTATCTGTCTGAGATCAGGGCTTCTGCTGGTGATATTGGGGCTTACGGGCAGCCCGACTGTCATGGTTATATGGCGCGTCAGCACTGACCAGTCAGCATTGATCTCAGCGAGCAGCAGCTCAGTGGCAGCTGCAGCTGCTGTTGGTCTCAGAGAGCAGCAGCTCAGTGGCAGCTGCAGCTGCTGTTGGTCTCAGCGAGCAGCAGCTCAGTGGCAGCTGCAGCTGCTGTTGGTCTCAGAGAGCAGCATCTCAGTGGCAGCTGCAGCTGCTGTTGGTCTCAGCGAGCAGCAGCTCAGTGGCAGCTGCAGCTGCTGTTGGTCTCAGCGAGCAGCAGCTCAGTGGCAGCTGCAGCTGCTGTTGATCTCAGCGAGCAGCAGCTCAGTGGCAGCTGCAGCTGCTGTTCACGTGAGACACTCTGGGGCTATAAATTGGATTAGTCTTGTGCAACAGAGCAAGTGACGTTCGACAGGCGGGTTCAAGGCAAACGGTACGGCTAACCAAGCATGGCCAGCACATCCAGCGTCAGGCCGTACAGGACAATCGAAGGTTGACGACTTATCTAGCGATCCATTATCTAATAGTAGGATGCTGAAGGATGATGGTTAAATGAGGCTGAATGAGCTCATCGTAAAATGAATCTGGAAGAGGATGACGAATCTGGAAGACGAGTGGATAAAATATTTAAGTACTTGGCGATTATAACCAGGCAAAATATTAAAGGTTATTTTGATATATTTTGCCGCGTCTCACCTGCTATGATAATGACTATGTCTGGCCTTTGATTAGAATGTCGACAGCGCATTCAACGGGTCCACTGACATTGCAATCAGTATTCGTTAAAATACTTATAATATCTAATGAAACCCATAACTTTGTGATTCTTAACTCCATTCCGTGCTGGCCGCCAGAATCATGTTAACGTGCTGGGGTGGGGGCAGATTCTGCCACCCTAGCCCCCCCCCCCCCATCCCCCCCCGAGATCTCAAGAATGGCTCAGACGATTTCGATTGGACAAAAGCCATTCAATTCGTCATGACCAGATTGTATAACCCCGCTTTTTAAGGAGTGGGGGCAGAGCCTAAAGGGCGAACATACAAAATTTTAGGCAATTTTTTAAAATAATTTCGCGATCACGTGATTCGATCGATATTCATGCAACAAATGTATTTTTTAGCTTGAAATGTATTGGTGTGTAGTGTATCAAAAGACAGGTGGGGCATTCCATGACAGATCGACAAAACAAATATCGAAATAACACCCTATACCTCAGATTTAGATGAAACTGTGACTTAGGGGTTATCTGATCCGTAGATTTTAACTATGCAATTTTTAGCCTCGTCCGTCAATGGTTTTCGAGTTAAAGCCAGTCATTTTTTTAATCTGGTATTTGTTTACTCTGTTAACCCTGGTTAGCATATAAAAAGCGCGACCGAACCTGAGGTCTGTTGACGGAAGCGCATGCAAATAAATGTAGCTTTATATAAAGTTTGACGGTGAGTGACGCTTCGAGACACATGCCAGCGTAGTCGTCAGAATGATCTCTCTCCCGATGAATGAAGCTCTCCCGACCCGGAAACCGCGCCCCGAGTCGCCCCTTCGATTTCTACAGCCAATTTGATGATGAGATTATGCGAGGTCAATACAGGCAAGGTTAACCCTATTCCCTGCGGGGCAAATTCTGCCCACTCGCTGGTTCGTCGCTTGCCACTTCTAAACCGTTAGGCCTATTGTCTTGTTAAAAAACTATTGTCTTGAAACTTTGTGACTGCCTAGAATTGAATTACGCGTCTTGTGTCAAAATTTTGGGAAAACATCGGTCCAGCAGAAGCGGTGTCTCATGTTTGCTCATGTTTGGGGGGTTTGCTCATGTTTTTTTTGGGGGGGTGTTACGAGCGCCGTTGTGCGGCACATACTTCCTGCGTAGTTTGCGGTGCAATGAATGCGTCAGAAACGATGTCACTGCTATATACATCATGAATACTTGGATTGTACATATTTTGGGGCAGAGGCGCACTCAGGTACATACCATGGGATGCGATACCCTCCGTCAAATAAGCTCAAACTTCAAATTAACCAGATGATAATTAAGGAGTTACGCAGTCGCACATTGTGCCCCCACGATGTTTACGTGGATCGGCCATATGCGCAATATATTACATATAACAAATTACAGCAAAAAAACTCACATGTGACGTACAGCGTAGTGCAAATGTTCTGTCCACTTCATCGACACCCCCAATGCCGATGTTCCCGGCGAATAAATCATTCGTGAAAACGGCTAGCAGCAGTCCTTTCAGTGCACTTTTAGAATAAACTATCCATTTCCCTGGAGCGATATTTGTTTTCATCTGCCGGAAGCTAGCGTAGAAAGTATTATTTAAAAGCTTTGGCTAAGCGCACCCGTTTAGTTCAATGTCAACATTGTCCATCGGTGCAGTCTGTCGGTGCTACACGCAGTGAAATCTAATGAAACTATGTAATATGTATGCCTTCACCCCTGATACCGGGGACGAGGGCTATAGTAATTGCATTTGATTCCACTGCGTGCAGCACCGACAGACAGAGGAGACAGAGGAAAGCACTTTGGCATGGACAGAACATTTGCACTACACTGTACATATCGTCCCAAACAATCACAAAAGCACACATTTGTTATAGTCAAATCCCCATTTTACATCCCCTGAATCGCCCTACGATTTTGCATTTTGGTACTAGCCCTTTGAATATATTCAAGACTAGTGGTCAGTAGGGGAGACCGGGGCAGGTTCTGTCACTTTTTTGGTAATTGGCCCTGGCGGGCACACTTTTAAGAGTTGGGTGGATTGACACTTTCAAATACTGTTACACTCAATAGCTTTCATATCGTTTTAGAAGTTCAAAAATGGGTATCTCAGGTTTGTTTTCGAAACCAGTGTCGATAATGGTGGGATGAACCTTATCCGACAGAACCTGCCCCGTATACGGGCACGTTCTGTTACTATAGGGACATCTGTCACTGATGGGGCACTTTCTGTTATCACCGGAATGATCATTGTGGCGTCCCTGCAGGGTGGAGAGAGGGTTCCATTCATCTCCATCAATCAAATAAGTGTAGAAAATGACGGCTTTATTACATCCAAAACTGTATTTTTGCGTTTTTCTGGGTTATCCATTCATCGATCAGGGATATTTTAAACATGTTAACTGGGGGGTGGGGGATTTCACAGCAAATCCTTGAAATCCTTGCCCCCCCCCGTGGACCAAAGATCCACCGCATCAACGGTTAGAAAAAACGCATTGAACTGTCTCCACAGGCAAGTAATAAAATATGTTGCAATGAGGCATACGCTACCTCCCCTACCCGTTAAACACTCTGCGCTGACGACACCCCGACGCCATCCTCCCCCCGGATCAACAACTTTTCGCTAAAGAAACGTAGCTAAGCCTTTGCCCTCCAAACTCAAAGCCTAGAGCTGCCAGCAGAAATCCCCTCCCCAGTTAAAATTTATTTAGAAAAGATCTTAAGGCATAATAAGTGAACTGCATTGCACCACCCGATTCCGTTTAAAGCTTAGAGTGGCGTACCATATTCTGTAAATAACAAGGCAATCGTTTTTGGTCATTTATAAGCGATACGTGTAGGATCAGAACAGATTCAGTGACAAGAACCCTGCCCCCACTCGACTAGGTCAACTTTTTTCGTTTTTAATGAAAACTTGGAGAAATGGGGCAGAATAACGCTGCAGCACAAATATCTGGAATTCGTGTCACCCATGAAGAGCAATTCCAGACACTATACAAAACCTTTGATGCCATTAACCACAATTTTGTTTAACTTTAGAAAAGTTTGGAATTTCTGTTCAAAAACAAACTTTTCTATTTGGACAAGCCAGTCGCAGGCACGTTGTTGTTTTGATAGTACCGGGCCGTAGCAAGCAAAAAGGAACATATGTTACGAAACAACCTGCGGTGGATAGTTCACGAGAAAACCCCGCTGACAGAATGTGCCCCGTGACAGAACGTGTCCCGTTCTCCCCTACATTAGAAACTCAAAAACGTTTTGGGCATGGACATCGTTCTAACCACATGGCCTCAATGACCTTCCAAAACACACACACAATATTCGTATTTTTTGCCCACTGGCCGCCCATTTTTGAACAAAAAATAAATTTCGGTATCTAAAAAGGTTTGATGTGAAACTTTGTGACGAATCGAATGGTGCTTGTCCCATCGAAATCGGCACAGCGGTTCGCAAGATTTCTGGGGGGGGCAGAATCCGCCCCCGCAGGTTAACGTAATTCTGGCCGCCCGCAGGGAATAGGGTTAAAGGAAATAGATCAACTTTGATTTTTTAAACACGATTTGACTATATTTTGAAATACATCTTCTTTTCATAACGTCAAAAATAGCCAAACATCGCACCGATTCAGGACAGAAGGACGTATATGATAAATTGTATCAAAACTATATGCGTACTCTCCGCAACGTCAAACGTGGCTCAGTCAATCAGATATTCGAAAGAAGTCGCGTAAGATTACTGTATAGCCTCTGCCCAGGTGTGCGAGGCCCACATTCTTGACATTCCTTATTTATGGCCCACATTCTTTCGACAAAAAAGTCAAATATATTCGGCTGGAGAGCCTTTTCAGCCCAGAAAACTTGCAGTTAGGGTTTTTTTCAACACGGGCTACGAAACTGCTATCTCAGATCAAAACCCATGTTGAAGGTGAACTATTTCCTTTAAACAAGCACGTCAGAACAAGAAGACACGGCAATAAGCTACAAAAGAAAAGATCAACACACCTATCAAGACTCAAGTTATTTGCTTTGAGTGGCCACGCCGTGGAATAAACTGCCACAAGAAGCTGTATATGCTGAGCAAGTGCTGAGTGCTGAGCTTGTTCAAAAACAGACTTGACTAACACTGGGCCAAACAGTTTCTCTTCAGTCAGTCCTTCACCATGAAGAAGTGAGCACTGACTAGACCCTGTCTACATCCAGCTCACCGAACCTAAACCTAAAACAGGACCTTGTATTAATGTGCACCGCCTCTGCTAAACGTTTTTTTTTTTTTAATGGACACAACACGTGCATATCAATTATGGGAAGTCAAGACATGTTCAGGACGATAGGCCTAACGGTTTGGGAGCGGCAGTGAACCACCGGGGCAGAATCTGGCCACCCCCCCCCCCAGCAACGAAATAGGGTTATCCTACGCCGTAGTGCTGGTTCTATAACCCTTTCAGCCTTGCACTGATATGCAAATTGCCCTCAGTGATTCAGACATTGAATGAAATTGTATTGAGCGATGAGATCACATGGCGCCACGTTGCGACACAGTGTCACATTGCAGAGTGGACACTCTGTGGCTACTGATAAGATACAGTTGTCCTCGGTGTGGTATCTAGTTGCTAACCTCATATCAATTTAGAGTGTAAATGTCAGATTGTCTCCATTGAAAGGAAAGCGAGTCATCCTGTCGCAGCGAAATCAAAATGCTGAGTGAGTATTGTAAATGGCTTACTATTTCCGAGATCAGCAATACAAGCTTTGCCTGATGAAATACCATGCTTCTGCATTAATGCAAAAGTAAAAGTTAAAAAAATACCAGAATGCACCTGTGTGTTTGCCAGTCATGCACAATCGCCAAAAAGACTGGTTGGCGAGGATGCTACGCCAGTAAGACGTCCGCGTGCAGGAACTAAAGCCTAAGATGAGTGAGAGCTAACCAAAAATACATGATTATGGATCCGTGTAAATGTCTGTTAATCTGTAGAGGAATGAACACAACTGTTCAGCAATGGAGACAAACATGATGGTAGGAACAGGGATAGACCACACTTATTGCATCTTAGCCTTTTTGAGAGGATCCTCCACCTGCCTGAGAGGGCCCTTGGCAGGCCTAAGAGGGTCTTTGGCTATTCTGGGAGGACCCTTGACTGGCTTTAGATGGCCTTTGCCCTGCCTGAGGCGGCCTCTGTACTACCTGACAGTGCCCAATTATAGCATGGGAAGTGAAAAGAGACTGACCTTTCTGAGAGGGCATTCAGAGTTCTCTTATCAAGCCTGAGAGATCCTCTCACCTTTCTGAAAACCCTTAATCAAGCCTGAGAAGACCCTGGACCTGCCTATGAGGGTTCTGTGTCTGTCAGCAGGGCCTCTTGGTAACCCAACATACCCAACTGTGTTATCTGAGAAAATCCTTAGCTTTTTTAGATGGCCCGGCTTGCCAGGCATGCCCAGATTCTAACTACCAGAGAGAGTCCTTGCAGGCCTGATAAGACTACAACAATCTGAGAGGGCCCTTGTCCAACCTAACAGGGTCCATCAATTACCTGAAACAGCCCCTGGGCCCTGTCTAGCATGAGAGGTCACTTAGCCTCTCTGTGAGGGCCTTACGCCTACTTTAAAGGGCCCGCTATCCTTACAAGTTTCTCATCTGGTCTGAGGCGCTCAGTAGTCAGCCAGCCTAAGAGCATCTTCATCTGTCATACAAGAATCCTCCTCTGACCTGAGAGAAACCTTAGCTAAGCTGGGAAGGCCCCTGCCAAGCCCAAGACAGCCCTGAGGCACCCTCAGCCACCAGCCTTCTGGCTGGCTGAAAAGGGCCAAATTAGCAGTTTGACATGGGAACTCCCTCTCCACCACCATGACACCACCCCTGACTCCTGAGTAACTCCTCACTCCTGACTCCTGAGTAACTCCTGACTCCTGAGTAAGAACAAAGCTGAAATATATTATATTTCAGCATGTAAAAATAAGAGTTCCCAAGTAGTCAAATTGGATGAATGACTTGACAACAGAATCTCTTAACCGGCCATCGGCTGCGGAGGGGGGGGGGGGGTGCGAAAACGCCCGCCCCCTCAGGGATGATTACAATAGCTCAAAACGAAGTGCTATCAGTTATCAGTACGAAACTTTGGGTAACTTATCTTACATCAATTTGAGATCTTCAGTGCAAAAAATTGACAATTTCGCAGATTTTTTTCTCTCGAGTTAATCAAATTTAGTGACGCCACTACGCACGACATTGACGCAAATATCAGCTTAACTCTAACAGGCAGTAAAGAGATCATTCCTTAAAGGAAAGAAATCACATTTTCCCACATAAATAGAGTTATTACTTGAAATCGATAGACGAGACCGAAACATGTAAACTTATCACATTTTGCATACAAACATTTTTACTAAAATAAATTTCAAATTTAAGTAGATAAGCGTTCCACGCTTAAACAACCGATACTTGCAAGCTGCTTCGCAAGTACTTTGGGTCCTTATCAAACTGCGGATACCAAATCGAAAAAATAGTTTTGGTTGAAGACGTTTTTCGCTACGCTAAGTAATTTCGACACAGCATTACAAAACATGTCGTTGAAAACAAGTTCGACCCCGAAAAAAGAAAACTTCAAGCGTAGTAAGTGACGGCCCCCAGTCAAGGTATTGGCAGCTCCCCAGCTTTGGTGACGTACCAAAGTGTAATTCTATAAAATTTTTCTCCCTCACTAATCTAACCCTATGACGGTACAGTAATTTCGAGAAATTCAAACTACCAGATTAAACGAGAGTTAGAGGTATACAGAAAAAAGTAAGCCAACCATACGAAAGTCAACATCCATTGTCTATCGATGCCCAGGGTCACCTTTGCGCTTTTGGCTTGCATAGAAACATGTTAAATATGGTCTTATGTGAAAGGGTATTTCCCTAGAACGCGTACTCCTAGAACGCGTTGATTTCCGCCACCCTCCAACCGAGGTTTCTGCTGAGTATTGCACCAAATGACGTCACTTAACCCGCGCGGCGTAGGGGTCTCTCGCCGAACGCGCGGCGTATGGGGGGGGTAAATATTACCCCCCCCCCCTCTTATCTTCCGAACCAATAACCGCAGCGAGACGCACAAGGCGGCGAT
>VOPJ01008987.1:52582-77181 GCA_014673585.1 Semibalanus balanoides
GGAAGAACGGGTACTTTTTGGGGATTTGAAAACTACAATACTCTACCAGACATTATTATTACCGGTAAAGGTTTAGGTGGCGGGATGCCAATTGGTGCGTTTATTTCTTCTCCCGAAATAATGAGTGTTTTAAAGGATAATCCGAAGCTAGGGCATATTACTACTTTTGGTGGGCATCCAGTTATTGCAGCTGCGGGTTTGGCTATCAGTTAGAGAAATTAACAACCAGTACCTGATTTCTGAAACATTACGTAAAGAGCGATTGTTTAGACACTATTTACAACACGTAAGCGATTACAGCAATAAGAGGAATAAGGATTAATGCTAAGCCAGTAATGGTGGCTCTCCAGAATAGCTTACAGAAATTATTTTAACTTGTTTAAAAAAAGGACTGATTCTTTTTTGGTTATTGTTCGAAGGAAAAGCCATAAGAATTACGCCTCCACTAACCATTTCCGATGCCGAAATTGAGGAAGGCTGTAAAATCTTATTAGATGTTATAGATCAAGTTAAAGCAAACTAAAAATAAGCGTACACTTTAACTATTACTTATCGGTATTGTACCTCTTACTTCATTTAATTTCATGGTCATAGAAATAGCTTTAGTCTTAAGCCATTCATCATATTCCGCTATAGCTTTTAACCTTAAATTATTATCTAAATAGCCCTCATCAACCATTTGTTCAGAACCAGCAACCTTTAGCAAATTCCAAATTTAGCGTTAAAAATCGGAACCTATATTTTCGTAAATGCTCATCAGAATTTTATTTTTTTCGATATCTACCAAACAATTTCTTTCATTAGTTTGGGTAAATCATCTGCGATACCATTATTCATTCCAGCATCACTTCTCCATTTTAAAAATGTTTTATAAAAGGTTCTCATACTCTTTGGAGGTTCAGGGTTCCAAGCTAAATTATTATGATTATAATCTAGAATGGAAATACGACCACCAGGTTTTAATAATGATTTCATTTTTAGCAAAGCCTCTTTAGGGTTAACTTAAACATTGTAGGATTCTTGCTGCTGTTAATGAAATCAAATTTTTCAACTGTTTCAAAAATTCAAACAAGTCTGTAATGTATAAGGTTAGGTTTTTTTTATATTGGGGAGTAACTTTTTATGGCACTATCAATAAACTTTTTAGTATTATCTAACCCAATAACTTTCCCTGAATTACCAACAAGATTTGCAATGTCTTTAGAAATGGCTCCTGTACCACATCCTACATCTAAAATTGTCATTCCTTTTTTTAGAATAGGTTCTAAAGTACGGTAATCTACTTTTAAACTTCTATTGTCAAAAATTTTTGTGGCGGTTTGCCCGTCTCTTTCAATATGTTTATTCTCTTTCATATTTTCTAAAATCAAAAAAAAATACCTCAAAGTAAAAGAACTTTGAGGTATAATTCTTTTTTATTACTATTTGTTATAATATATAATCCGTATTAATAAAGTTTGATGTTTTCTTTTCTAATAATTCCGTTAAAATAGCATTGTTTAAAGCATTATCTTTAGATGCCACAAAGGTTCTTATAGAAAATGAACGTAACGCATCATGTACACTTAACGTGGCTACAGCAGAATCTTTTCTACCTGTAAACGGATAAACATCTGGTCCTCTTTGACAAGAACTGTTTAAATTTACTCTACACACCAAGTTTACTAAAGGATCTATTAAAGATGATAAATCCTCTACGTTTCTTCCAAAAATACTAACTTGTTGTCCATAATTAGATTCTGCAATGTCATTTATAGGTTCTTCTATATCACTAAAAGAAAGAATAGGCGTAACTGGGCCAAATTGCTCTTCTTTAAAGACACGCATCTCTTTATTTACTGGATATAAAACCGCTGGATAAATAAAATTATCTGTCGTTTCTCCTCCTTTTTCATTTAATATTTTTGCGCCTTTTGCTAAAGCATCATCTATTAATTCTTGAATATAAGCTGGTTTATCTGGCTCTGGTAAAGGTGTTAAATCAACCTTATCTTCCCAAGGATTCCCTAATTTTAAAGCATCTACTCTAGCCGAAAAACGTTTGTTAAATTCTTCTATTATCGTTTCATGAACATATAATACTTTTAATGCAGTACAGCGTTGTCCATTAAAAGATAATGCTCCTGCAATACATTCATTTATAGCGACATCTAAATCTGCATCTGGTAAAACAATTGCTGGATTTTTAGCCTCAAGACCTAAAATCATACGCAAACGGTTACTTTTTGGATGTTGATTTTGTAAAGCATTTGCCGATTTACTATTTCCTATTAAAGCCAATACATCTACTCTACCGTCTTTCATTATTGGAGAAGCGACTACTCTACCTCGCCCATAAATGATATTTACAACTCCTTTTGGAAAACTATTTTGGAAAGCTTCCAATAAAGGCGAAATTAATAATACTCCAAATTTTGCTGGCTTAAAAACAGCCGTATTCCCCATGATTAAAGCAGGAATTAATAATGCAAAAGTTTCATTTAACGGATAATTATATGGCCCTAAACAAAGTACCACACCTAAAGGACCACGTCTAATATGTGCGTGAACACCACTATGTTTTTCAAACTTAGCGCTATCGCGATCCATTTGTTTATAATCTTCAATAGTATCGTAAATATACTCAACTGTTCTATCGAATTCTTTTTCAGAAGCTGATAAAGATTTTCCAATTTCCCACATTAATAATTTTACGATTTCAGCTCGTTTGGTTTTCATCTGCGTAGCAAACTTTTCCATACAAGCAATTNAACGGAGACCTCGCTGTACCTCCCATCCCTAACCACCCCCTAGAAACAGAGACCTCCCTGTCCCTCCCATCCCTAACCATCCCCCTAGAAACGGAGACCTCCCTGTACCTCCCATCCCTAACCACCAGCCTCTAACGCATCACACCACCCATCGAAACGGCCCCCGACCCTTCCTCCTATTGTTAGCTCCAGCCGCTGGCATTGTTAGCGGGTGCCAGTGGATAGGATACGCTCCATTCGACAACAGCGCGAGTTCGGAACGCTCGCTAACTGGCACGTGCCACTGCGATGCTCGCTAACCGCCGCGTGTACTATTGGTTCCAAAATAAGCGTCCCGCTGGGTTGGCTGGCACAGCAGTATAAGGGAATATACAGCATTGGGAAAAGCATGTGGATTGATGTAGATGAGTGCCCAGATGAGTGGCTCTCATCTCCATCATTTCTCTAACAGCTCGCTAACCGCCGCGTGTACCACTTGGTAGCGAAATGGCATAACAGACAGGGTATGGGCGGGGCGCTACGACACAACTCATCCCCAAATCCTGATCGCGGACTTGGCCGTGGGAAAATACAGCAGGCAGTGTACGGGCGATGCGCTCTATGCCAACTGATGCCTAACTCTGCGACGACTTACGCAGACCTGAGGCGAACCGGGTCCCTGCTTTCTGGAAACAGCAGGTCACAGCCTCAGGAAGCAGGTCACAGTCTCGTCTCCTGGAAGGTTCACAGTATAACAGGGGAGCCAGCCGACACGATAAAGCCATCTATGTATCGCCCTAGATGGCGATGCCTCGCAGGCGTGCAGTCAGCATGTCGTGTCCAGATAAAGGCAAGAACAGGCCGTCTGGCCGCGACAATGAGCAAGCGAAATGCTTACAACGCGTGTCTAGCATTGTAAAGGAATAATAGCCTTGCCCAGAGGCGCGGCTATAGTCTGGCTAGAAATGAGACTCTGAATGAATGAATAGTCTGAATAGAATGCGAGTCTGATGGAAAGCTGCACCAATGGTAGCATTATGCAGATGAGATGATGCAGATAAATTCATCACGAACATAGATATATGCTCACTTTCGCTAAGCGATAACCGTCTATGATTATCCGGGCGAGATCCTCAAAGAGCGGAAACTGGGAACAGAACCAACCACACAACCAAACGATGCACCCTCAGCCAGTTCACACAGCTGCAATCACAATTTTGATGTATGACCTATGACACTCTGAGTCGATCGACCCGTCTGCTGATTTCCCACCGCCACACCACGTCAATCTGACTGACGCACTTGACACGTATGACACTGATACGACACGCTGATACTGCTATGACACACTTTCCCACCCCACACGACACAGCCGATAACGCTGTCATGGCGCGCACCACGCGTGACATTTGATCACACAACGTATCGAAACCACCCCGCACAGTTACTGTACAGGTCACTGCAAAAGTAATGGTAGGTACAGTGTCCCAAAATGTGCTGGTTTGGGCGGGAAATGACACCCAAAAGTAAATAATTATTCACCCTTCTCATTTCAGGAGCGACCTGAAATGGGGAGAGTGGAACATTATTCACTTTTGGGCGTCATTTCCCACCCAAATCAACACATTTCATAACACTGTACCTACCATTACTTTTGCAGTGACCTGAACATCGGTGTATTTAGTTTAGACACCAGAGCTATACCACACAAGAGATAGCGAGCGTCGAGCGAATCCGGAAGGTCACTTCAAGAGCAGCCCTGGCGTAGAGGATCAATACTTCGCAAGTGGTCCGCAGCAGCGTACCGTACTCACAGCCCGGGACATCGTTTCTAAGCCACCGAGCCGAGACAGGAGGGAATCGAGACACGTCACCGGGCCCTGCAGTGACAAACCAATCGATAATGCACACAGCACACACGGCGAGAGGCGGCAGCCGGGCCGAGAACGCAGGCGTACTGGCCAGCCACGCCCTGGCAGACCGGTATGACCTTGACCCTTGACCTTGTCGACAGGAAGCCGGGCTATGCCGGCCTGTCATCTGTCCAGAGTATTCCTTCCTGTACATGACTTCCGCAATAACATACAGCCTAGCTCACAAGCGTAGCCAGTTCAAGGCAAATTCAAGCCACTAAACCAAGGGCAGGAAGAATGCGGCTAGTGCGCAACGAAAGCCACGCCATCCAGACCCCAGAAGCATCAGGAACGTAGGTCCCGCGGGGTCATTACCCCCTCCCCGCCCCCCTCTGCCCCCACCACTGTTTATTTACACGTTCACTGGCACCACTCCCACCGCTCCCACCGCTCCCGCCTCTCCCTCACTCCCCCTCTCACTCACCAAGCTCTTATTCTCGGTAACCATGTCGCCGGCGGCGGCGGCCGCGGCAGCCCCACAGCCGTAGCAGCTCTGGCTGCAGCTCTGGCTCGCCTCTGGCTCTCTCTGGCTCTCCTCACACCGCCACACGACCACGGCGACTGAGCGGTGAGCGCCGGCCGGCAGGGGCCTCGAAATCAGCACCGCCGGGGCGCGGCCGGCTGCGCGCGGCGTCGGCGGCGTCGACGGCGTCGACGCGACGAGTCGGCGTCGGCGTCGACGGGTCAGCGGGACGGCGTCGATCTATAGAGCGAGTCACCGACAGGTCTGGTGACCGCCGGCCGGCGGGTCGCGGGGTGAGATTGGATCCGCCGCGTCTGGCCCGCCGGCCGGCGGGTCGCGGGGTGAGATTGGATCAGCCGCGTCTGGCCCGCCGGCCGGCGGGTCGCGGGGTGAGATTGAATCGGCCGCGTCTGGCGCGGCGGCCCACGGACGCGGGGTGAGATTGAATCGGCCGCGTCTGGCGCGGCGGCCCGCGGGTCGCGGGGTGAGATTGAATCGGCCGCGTCTGGCGCGGCGGCCGGCGGGTCGCGGGGTGAGATTGAATCGGCCGCGTCTGGCCCGGCGGATTACCAGCAGTTGTCAGATTGTCCGACTGTTGACGGGTAATCTTTGGGTCGTTTTCTAAGCATTGGCAGGTCGATCATGAGTCAGGATTGGAAACATTTAAGGATGACGAGATAATTGCATACGTTTGAGAGGCATTCATAATGATGCCCCTGCAACATCGAATTATCGGACCATCGGAATATCATCAGGATTAAATATGATTGGCATTTATCATCGAAGCAGTAAACCAGCATCGTAACAAAAGCCAATCACGCATGTATTGCAGATCAGCTATGACTCATGCTGCGATGAAAATCTCATCAATAATCATCCACCAGTCGACGGATACATGCAGTACCAGCGCGGTGATCCCATGTTGATCCCTAGAATACACCATCGACGCATCATTGCAGTACCAGCGCGTGATCCCATGTTTGATCCCTAAGAATACACCAACTTCGACGGATGCATTGCAGTACCAGCGCGGTGATCCCATGTTGATCACCTAGAATACACCACTCGACGGATACATGCAGTACCAAGCGCGGTGATCCCATGTTTATCTCTATGAATACACCACTTCGACGATAATGCCAGTACCAGCGCGGTCGATCCCATGTTGGATCCTAGAATACACCCACTCGACGGATACATGCAGTTACCATGCGCGGTGATCCCATGTTGATCCCTAGAATACACCACTCGACGGATACATGCAGTACCAGCGCGGTGGATCCCATGTTGATCTCTAGGAATTACACCACTCGACGGATACATGCAGTACCAGCCGGTGATCCATGTTGATCCCTAGAATTACACCACTCGACGGATACATGCAGTACAGCGACGGGTGAATCCCATGTTATCCCTTAAGAATACACCACTCGATCGGATGCATGCATACCAAGCGCGGTGATCCCATGTTGATCCCTTATAAACACACTTCGGACGGATACATGCAAGTCACACCAAAGAGCGGTGATCCCATGTTGATTCCCTAAAATACACCACTCGACGGATAATGTAAGTACCAGCCGCGGTGATTCCATGTTGATCCCTTAAGAATACACCAGTCGACGGATGGCCATGCAGTACCAGCGCGGTGATCCCATGTTGATCCCTAGAAATACACCAGTCGACGGGATGGCATGCAGTACCAGCGCGGTGATTCCATGTTGATCCACTAGAAATACACCAGTCGGACGGATGCATGCAGTACCAGCGCGGTGATCCCATGTTGTCTCTACGAATACACACTCGATAAAAGGGATGATGCATGCAAGTACCAGCGCGGCTGATCCCCATGTTGATCCCTAGAATACACCAACTCGACGGATACTGCTAGTACCAGCGCGGTGATCCCAGTGTTTGATCCCTAGAATTACACCACTCGTACGGATACATGCAGTACAGCGCGGTGTGATCCCTGTTTGATCCCTAGGAATACACCACTCGACGTGATTACATGTAGTTACCAGCGCGGTGATCCCATGTTGATCCTAGAATTCACCACTCGACGGATGCATGCAGTACCAGCGCGGTGATCCCATGTTGATCCCTAGAATACACCACTCGACGGATACATGTAGTACCAGCGCGGTGATCCCATGTTGATCCCTAGAATACACCAGTCGACGGATGCATGCAGTACCAGCGCGGTGATCCCATGCTGATCCCTAGAATACACCACTCGACGGATGCATGCAGTCGACGGATGCATGCAGTACCAGCGCGGTGATCCCATGCTGATCTCTAGAATAGCGAATAGTCCAGATTGAATCAAAGCTGCAAACGTGACTGAACAACTACGAGTCGATCTAATAATACAATATATATTACTATTATATATCTAATATTAAATATTGTGCAATTTTAGCATTATTAATAAAATATAATGTACCTGCTCTCAATACAATACTATGAAATAACCTTAAGAAAAAAATTTTTAATACTGTTTAATACCTCTTATTAAGAAGACAAAATATTAATTATAATAATTTATTAATTACACTGTTTTATACTTATTTATCCGTTTATAACGTAATCTACTATTTTAAATATCATACATAGTCTTATATATATAAGTTATTAACTATGACCGCCCTATTCAGAGTCATTTTGCTTCGTCATCTGCTTCAG
Source organism: Semibalanus balanoides (assembly GCA_014673585.1). NCBI lineage: Eukaryota > Metazoa > Arthropoda > Thecostraca > Balanomorpha > Balanidae > Semibalanus > Semibalanus balanoides. The sequence goes on from VOPJ01008987.1 coordinate 60,373, forward strand.
CATACACACTCTCCGCAAACTTCTTGTGCTGTGACCCACATCGAAACGACCACCGAATGCGGGCGTTTTAAGATTATGAAATGCAAATGTGCCTGTATTATATCGTTAAAAATACATCGATAACTGTACATCCTCGGATCTACATCTTATAGCACGTCATCGTCACCTGATAATTCTAATTAGCATTTTTTTAGGTTATACCTTTCTAACTTAATAGAGAAAGTAATTATATACTAAAAAATATCGAGATATTTAATTTGAAATATATTTATTAATAAATACATTACTTCTTACATGATTCTCTCGCGCCTACCACTTACTATTTTATACCAGCGATTGTTAAGCTCGTAATGGTATAAGTTATTAAGAGATATTTATATTATATTATATTGAATTACATAATTTGTACTATACTACCATAGTTTTAAAAATATGTAGATGGTAATATATTACATAAATCAAGTATTATATATAAATATTTAAATTTATTAAGTAATATATGCTTTTACAAGATATTTATCGATTTACAATACTACCTCTACCCTTCTACAATAACTACAACAAAAACAAAACAAAAACAGAACAAGGTGGGAAAAGGACTACAGAAAAATGCTGAGACAACTCGACTTCTGTTAAACGCAAACAGTAGCAGCCATCAGTAGCAGCACCACATTCCACTCCGTTTGAGCACATATGTGATGACAAGTGACACCCACCCCCGTCGCTACTCCCCCCCCCCCGTCACGCCCCCTCCCGAGCGACCATCATACGGTCCAGAACTCTCTGGTATCCGCCAAATAACGGTGTCGGACGCGCCCTGCCGCTGGTGGCTGCCGGCGGGATGGTTACATATACAGAGTTCAGACATCCCGGGTATACAGGGGCGCGGTACACACTGATACCGCCAGTCACTAGAGAGAGGTCACAGCTGGTCTAGACGGACCACAGACACGACCGACCACTTCCAGTCAGACTGCTGCTAGCTTAGCCGCACACAGGCACAAAGACGTATGCGCGTAACTGGCTTCAGCGTATACAGACAAAACGACTGCGCGGTGTGTGTAACTGGCTTGGGGTATTGAGGGTTAACGGCTTACGATGTTGCCAATAGGTTCAGCGCTTAAAGGCAGGAAAGGATGCGATGGCCTTCAGCGTATAAATGCAGAAAGAGTTGTCGGTAAGTTTCTGCAGGGTTGAAAGCAGAAAGAGCAGAAAGAGAGCAGAAAGAGAGCAGAAAGCAGAAAGAGTTGTCGGTAGTTTCTGCAGGGTTGAAAAGACAGAAGACTAGCGCGATACAATAGCTACGCCCAATGCAAAAAAAAATGTTATATCCAAGCAAAATATGCAAAAATAAAATCACACATCAAAAAAGGAATGTACCGTAGCCACCAAATCAGAAAATATAACAAATATCGCAAAAGGCAAGTGATCCCACTTTATAAAAACCATAAAAAACTATATGATATAGTTTATAAACATACAGTACAGTATGAACATACAGTATGTAGTAAACAAATGCATGCCTTTCAGCCGGTGCGCATACCCAAATACATACCATACAAGATATTCTTCAAAGAAGAGTATTTGCACCATGATAATTATATCTGTAGCAAAAACTAGGTAACTTTGCCCTTCGAAGTTGACCACATGAGCCTCAGCTGCTACCCCGTGTTTGTACGCTGCTACCCCGCTACCCCGTGCAGCTGCTACCCCAATATATCGTGTTTGTACCACCGTTAGCGTCGTTGGCTTGCATCCCGCACGTCACCAGGCGGTCCACATCGCCGTTCAACAGCCCGGAGTGCACGGCGTAGCACGAGCCTACGTCTTACCACCGGCGGTCCACATCGCCGTCAACAGCCCGGAGTGCACGGCGCAGCACGAGCCTACCGTCTTACAGCCAGCGGCTTCACATCGACCGCTTAACAGCCCGGAGTGCCACCCGGCCGTCTTAGCTGCCGAGCGGGGATCTCACGTCCTTACTCCCCTTCGGCGGGATCTTCACACGCCGTTAACAGCCCGGAGTGCACGTCGTAGCACGCGGACTTACCGCGTATATACCGCCCCACCGAGGAAGTCTCAATATCGCCATCAACCGGCCGCGAGTCACGAGCGTCATGCGTATGCACGAGCCTACGTCTTACCACCGGGCGGTCCACATCGCCGTTACAGCCCGGAGGTGCACGGCGTAGCACGAGCCTACGTCTTACCACCGGCGGTCACATGCGTTAACAGCCCGGAGTGCACGGCGTTAGCACGAAGCCTACGTTTACCACCGGGGTCCACATCGCCGTCAACAGGCCCCGGAGTGCAACGGCGTAGCACGAGCCTACGTCTTACCACCGGCGGTCCACATCGCCGTTAACAGCCCGGGAGTGCACGGCGTAGCACGAGCCTACGCTTCTTACCACCGGCGTCCACATCGCCGTTTACACCCGGAGTGCGACGGCGTAGCACGAGCCTACGTCTTGTACCACCGGCGGGTCCACATCGCGTTAACAGCCCGGAGTGCCACGCGCAGCACGAGCCTACGTCTTACCACCGGCGGTCCCACATTCGCGTCAACAGCCCCGGAGTTGCAGGCGTAGGCCACGAAGCCTACGTCTTACCGCCGGCGGTTGCAATGCAACCGAGCAAGGCGCCATTATGTAAACAGGCCACATGGCAGGGCAGGCGGCACACGAGCCAGGAGCGGGCCGCCAGACATGTCACCCACCCCGGGCCGGCCCCGGTCTGTTGACATCGACACCGGTCATCAGCTGAGACACCGAACAAGTAGCGTACGCCCGGCAAATAAAGGCACGGCAAGACACATTCGACATTGCCTTACCAGCACAGCCCGACCAAACTTAGCACAGCTGTATCTGTTTTCCTGACAGATATGCGAGGTTGTTGTTTACTGTACTCGTATGTTGTTTTGCGGTCTCTGCTTCTTGAACGTCTACATATGTCGGGCCGCTTAATCGCAGTCTATATGCAAGCCTCTCCTTATCGTGAGCATACATTTCCAAAACACGCATCTCTGCCAGTCAGTTTACCACTGGAAATTTAATGCTGGAGGACATACTGCATTAAGGCTTACTGATCAGGCTTACTGCTCAGGCTTACTGATCAGGCTTGCTGTACAGGCTTAACTGCCCAGGCTTACTGTCCAGGCTTACTCTCCAGGCTTACTGTCCAGGCTTACTGCCCAGGCTTACTGCCCAGGCTTACTGCCCAGGCTTACTGTCCAGGCTTACTGATCAGGCTTACTTGGCTGCAGGCTACTGATCAGACGTTACTGCGCAACTTACTGCTCGCAGGCTTACTGCCCAGGAAATTACTGTCCAGGCTTACGTCCAGGCTTATCTGTCTCAGCCTTGACTGTCCAGGCTTACTGTCCAGGGCTTAAGCCGCCCAGGCTTTACTGTCCAGGATTATACTGCCCAGTCTTACTGCTCCAGGCTTTACTGTTCCAGCTTACTGTCCAGGCTACTGCAGGCTTACTGCTCAGCTTACTGCCAGGCTTACTGCCCAGTGCTACTGCCAGGCTTTACGCCCAGGCTTACTGCCCAGCGCTTACTGCCAGGCTACTGTCCAGGCTTGACTGTCCAGGCTTACTGTCCAGGCTACTGTCCAGGCTTACTGTCCAGGATTACTGCACAGTTACGCCAGTCGCTTACTGCCCAGGCTTACTGCCCAGGCTTACTGCCCAGGCTTACTGATCAGACTTAGTGCCCAGGCTTACTGCCCAGGCTTACTGATCAGACTTAGTGCCCAGGCTTACTGTCCAGGCTTACTGCCCAGGCTTACTGCCCAGGCTTACTGATCAGACTTAGTGCCCAGGCTTACTGTCCAGGCTTACTGCCAGGCTACGTCAGGCTTACTGTCCAGCGCTTACTGTCCAGGCTTGACTACTGTCCAGGCTTAACTGCCCAGGCTTACTGATTCAGGCTTACTGCCCAGGCTTATCTGCCAGTGCTTCCCCAGGCTTACTGTCCAGGGCTTCCTGCCCAGGCTTATTGCCACTTGACTGTCCAGGCTTACTGTCCCAGGCTTACTGTCAGCTTACTGCCCAGGCTTACTGTCCAAGCTTTACTGTCCAGGCTTACTGCATCAGGCTTAACTGCCTCAAGGCTTACTGCCGCAGGCTTACTTGTCCAGCTTACCTGTCTCAGGCTTACTGCAAGGCTTTACTGTCAGGCTTACGATCTAGGCTTATCTGCCCAGGCTTGACTGATCAGGGCTACTGCCCAGGCTACTGTCCCAGCTTACTGTCCAGTGCTTACCTGATCAGGCTTACTGCCAGGCTTACTGCCCAGCTTAACTGTCCAGGCTTACTGTCCAGGCTTACTGCCAGGCTTACTGTCCAGGCTTACTGATCAAGCGCTTACTGCCAGCTTACTGTCTCAGGCTTACTGCCTCAGGCTTACTGTCCCAGGCTAACTGCCAGCGTACTGTCCAGGCTTACTGCCCAGGCTTACTGTCGCAGGCTTTACTGTCCAGGCTTACTGTCCAGCTTCTGATCAGGCTTTCTGCCCAGCTTACTGCCCAGGCTTTACTGTCCAGGCTTACTGTCCAGGCTTACTGATCAGGCTTACTGCCCAGGCTTACTGTCCAGGCTTACTGCCCAGGCTTACTGCCCAGGCTTACTGCCCAGGCTTACCACCCCCAGGAGTGGGAAGCCACAGAGTGTCCACCCGAAGTCAGGGTGTCCACCCGAGACTAATCAATGGTCAAGAGCTGACTGTGACCTGAATATTGAACACCACTGCTGACAAGTGGACGCCGTACAAGTCAAGAGGTCGGGGAGGGGGAGGCTTTGTGACAGCTTCGGAATCAACGGGATTTTGAGTTAACTGTATCCATAAAACGAATAACTGTTATCACGTCCCAAGCTACGGGCACCATCCGACCGCACCAATGCACCACCAAAGGTTCACAGCAGTCGACAGACAGACAGCGAGGACGTCCTGCTGCTGACGGACTGATTCAGCACTGATCTTACTGATGCGCACTTTCACCTCATGGCCAATCCACTTAGGCCTTGTTTATTAGTTGCATTTATTCCATGTAATTGCCAACTGATTGTCTCCAGAGTGACAGGCGAAGTTCCCAAGAAGGCTAATTCAGATTCCTCTAGATTTGATCAAGCCAATAGAGTTGCGCTCAGATCAATAGTGGTCTGGTCAGTCCCTTCAGTATGTGTAGGTACAGTCCATCAGGAGTCTGCTCAGCTCTTCAAACATCTACCACACTCCCTCGTGATCTATGTCATGCAGCTATCTGAGGCCCAGCAGCTATCTGAGGACCAGCTGTTCAGGCTCGGTTAACTGACAGCTCCCATCCGACAGATAAATGTCAGCTCAGTCACCGGTAATGGCGTGAAAAGGGCGGCAGGCATTAATTACAGTCAACATCGCAGTTGGATATCTAATTCTCAATGGATAGACGGCTTCGACGGGCAATGGGGTCATTCAATTACGATTAACTGAAATGCGAAGATAAACTCGATGATGATATTGTCGAATGGAACTTGGAAGTTTCACTAGAGGTTGACGACTACGAAAGAGTGTTCGAAATTAACATTTCTATTAACAAGGACATCATTTCTGGAAACGGCCAGGACAACAGCAGAGAATCGACATGTCGAAAGACTTAAACCAAAGGGAATCTTCACATCCTAGAACACCACCCTAGTGCTTCTATCATACTGCCCTTCAGTATCACGGAGATACACGTCACCTATAATTCAGCATAGCATCAATTCAGCCCTTGAGTCGATGTCACATACTTCATTCGGCCTTGTAATCATAAGTGGTTCAGTTTTCGGTGTCAAACCGCCCTCCCGTCCAGCCCTCATTAGCCTGCGGTCTGCGACCCACGCCCACCCACCCAACGCCAGCCTCATCGTCTCCAGCCCCCCAGTCTAGTCGACCCTTCCCGCCCCAGCCCGGCCCAGACCACCACCACCCGCGGCACCATCGATCTCATGCTTTCCGTCTGTGCCCCGGCTCTGGTCACCGCCACCGGCCGGGCCGGGCCGGACCGGGCCGGTAGCGGTGGCGAAGGCGGTGGCGGGCCGGCGATCGATAGGGGCGGTGGCCCCTCATGGCACGTGGCAGACCCCCGACCAGACCCCCCCACCCCGACCCCGACAGCACCGCAGCATGAACGCTGGTCGAGGGGAGGGGAGGGGGCAGAGAATGTCAGCTTATCGGACAGTGGTAAGGATGAAGACAACTTCATTATTCATTTGAACTAAGGAACTCAAAGTTAGGCTTTTTACTTGCAATGATAGTGATAATCGTTTGTTCGTCGAAATTTGAGCACACCTTCAGTTCCCTTCTCAACAACCACAAAAAGCAGACGATTCACCTAGTAATTAGCCAAGCAAACGTCACCAAACTATCACGTCAGACCCCAAGTTAATACGCCAACATCACGCGCGCCGGCAAAGCAAACGTTTGTCGCCGATCAACAGCGACACAGATCAAACAGAAACCCGAGACGAGAGCTAATGACTGCGACTTGTGAGCAATTTGTGGACTTGATGGACCCTTTTCCCGACAGCACGTGCAAGCTACAACAACTAGTGTGGTCTTCATAGCAAAGTTGTTCTGTTGTTCTTGTATTGATGATGCTTAGATACTAACAATTAAAACAATTTGGAACGGGGCGTTCCACCCACAGGCGTTGATATATAGGGAGTTGCAGCATGAAATTGCGCAAATTCATCAACCCAACCAGACCAGGCAATGTAAACATCAGCATGACTTAAGCCATACATCATCCAGCGCTACTAACCCTTCCTAGCGCGGCCTACAGCAACCCGCCCAGCGCCATGCGCATCTCTACCGCTTGGCATTTCGAGGTCCCCCGATCAATACGTGAGCCAGCAGCAGCAGCAGCAGCAGCGGCGGCGGCGCCGGCGGCGGCGGCGGCGAGCGAGCGAGCGAGCGAGCGGGCGGGCGGGCGGCCGGCGGCCTGCGGGAGGCCGGCGCCGGCGGCTGGCGGGCGGAAAGCCGTCGCAATCGATGGCTTGAGCTGGTTCTAGCCGGCGGGCAGCGGCGGCGGGCGACGGTCGCCGGGCCGGACTGACCCAATGCGTCTCCGGGGGACGATCGTCGGTCGCAGCTGGCGTTCAACCCACCACCCATAAGCGACTCGCCAGAAAAGGAACCGGAAGAGGTGACGACACGGGCCAAGATTGACCCGGAGCATCCCTGCAGTTTCGGGACGGGCGTGCAGCAGCGCGTTGGTCGATACACGCTCGCCTCGCACCGCTCGTTGTCGGCTGAATAATTCAGTCCGTTGATAGCGGTGTCGCGTGCCCCGCATTCCTGCTGATGCTGACTCTTAGAGGGCGCCGCGTTGGGTTCTGGTATAGCGGCATAGGTGGCGAGCAAAGGTTTCGCAAAGCCCCGCTGTTATTTATTGTGTAATATCCTTCGCACGTGTTTTATTATTATTGTTCACGTAAACAGCATTAGCATGCCAAAGAACACTAGCAAAGTGTGGTACAATATTGTCGAATATGTTCCGTTCTCAGGACGAGCAGCATTATTCCACTCAGTCAAAACAACAGACACTCATAGAAAGAACCATTATAAATGGATCAATCCAGATCAAAATGATCTAAACAAACATAATTAATTTGATGAAATTATAAATTATGTTTCCCGAAAACAAGCGGCTCCCGTTTCCATTACAATATGGATTTTGGTGTTTTAGCTAGTCCATGTAAACCCGGGGAGAAACCCAAAAGTAAAGTCCCGGGTCGCTGATGGTCTACAGAATAGTCCCGGCGTTCGCGCAGTCCGCCTGTACCGTTGTCTTTCGTCTGGCCTGCGCTGGTAGACTGTCCCGCATCACAGCCGAGTCGTGCGGCACAGTCTATCTCCGTCTCCTTCGCCAGCCGCGGAAACGTGATTCAGCGGACCCGGGCGGGTAAAATAAATTCGCTGCGTGTCGTCACCTTTAGTTGGTTAATCTCATTTCCGGGGCTTTTAGGGCGTGACAGAAACGTGTGAAGAAAACACACGACCTGGCATATCACAGCGAGCTACGGGCAACATAATTAATGGGGACAAAAAATAATTAATAGAGACGGTTACCAACCAGCGCGACTGTGCCCTCCGATCACCAGCATTTCTAAGAAGTCTTTTAATCAATGTCAAACAGGAGCATCACGTGCAGCGTGCTGGCTACCCGATGCCAATTTAGCTGGTATTATTATGCTTCATCAGGCGGTGTTAGCTGAGCAAACACTATGCTAATAAGTGCTGGCTTTAGACAAGAAAACAATCGTTTAAACGAACACTAGAATTCGCTAGCCACGCAATTTGTGTAAAATAGGATTGATTAAATGGATTGAATAAATGAAAAATAAATGGTCATGGATTTACAATCGTTACATCACATTGCACTATTCAACCCTTTTACTGAAGGGTGACTTTCGTCATAATCACAGACAAGCTAGTCACCATCATCAAGATCGAGTTTACCAAACATAAATTAAACCAGATATGAAAACAAATCATAAGGCTACGCGCAACCTCCAAATAAAGTAATCCCGCTGGCACCATTCTCACATCCTCTCGTAGCATCCAGTGCCTTGCAGTCCCATCGCATCCCCCCCCCCCCCCCACTTCTAGATAAACCTCAGTCAGCCTCAGCCACCCTCCCTCCCGCCTCGGGACACCCAACTAGTGGCCGCCCGCCCGCTGTACGCGTCCAACAGAGACGCATTTCCGACGCCCATCTCCCCAGAGACACGGTAATTGGCACTGAGTGACGCCCGCGTGAGGATTAGGAGGAACAGATACCGCGCCAACCCCCACCTACCCCGAGCCGCCAGTCGGTCAGTCGTGGTGACTATGTGGGGAACCGGCGATCGGGCAAATGATGTACTCACAGTGAAGGACGGATACAGCAACAAGGAGAGGTTGAAAGGTATTGTCAAATAGTGACAGGTAAAGATGGTGAAAAATGGCGCAGCTCTGCAGTAAGGTGGTGATTTCTTAGAACGTGTTTGTTATTTATGATGATATCGTGTTTTTCAACAATTAATTATCGTCTGCCACGAGGAGTTTGAAGGAGGCATTACAATGAATCGAACGTCTGTTTGGTATTTACAATATTATCACACCACATGATAAATCCGGCAAACAGCAACAGTAACAACAAACTCCAGTCACATTACCAGCCGTGTTTTTGACACCAAGTGCGAAACTTCCACAGCTGTTTAACATCTCACATCTCACATAACATCTCACATCTCACATAACATCATCTCAACACTGTTTAACTGTCAGCCCCGTGCCAGCCTGAGTCCAAGCCTCCTCCAGCGGGCAGGAAGTGGTCATCTCAAGCCTCCTCCAGCGGGCAGGAAGTGGCCGTCTGAAGTCACCACGTCATCGACAGCAGCGCTGTCAAATATCTCCCGGCAGTGCTGCCAAATCCCTTCCAGGCCGTGCTGCCAACTCTGCTTGGGCCGGAGCCCGGCCAGGGTCGATAGTCACATCACATGGGTGGCCAGCCTCCAGTGTTCCGGTGCCTTCTGTCAGCACGTTCGAACAGCGCAGTTTGCTCCTCATTTACTCACTTTACCCACATGACTCAATTATATTGCGCGATTCAATGATATTGCACAAGTCAGTTTCCAAATGGTAGAGAATATAAAATTTGTTGCCGCATATTCCATGGCATGAAGCTTATTTGTATTTCAGTTCCTAACTTCGTGATTTCTTAACTATAATTTCGTTAACTATAAGTACACCTTTCCACAATATATGATTCGAAATTGTCCACTTAAGATATTATTTCATCTCTGCTTCGAAATAGACTTACACACTACACACTAAACAGTGTCATTATAACCCGGCGAAAAAGCCCTGTACAGCGCCTGCCCCGTAACCATGACAACCCTCCCACCCAGCCGCCGGGGACATATCCCAGACAAAGCTGTCGCACCACAGCACCGAACATCGCGTCGATAAAGGCCGGCAATAGTCGGCCAACGACCGGCCATATATCGGCCAACAGCCGGCCATACATCGGGCCAAATTAGCTGCCGATCAATGTGATCAATCAGGCCAGATATCGGCCAAATTATCGTGTACGGTCATTGCGTCACGGTTGGATGTCACGCCACAACGGCTAACGGTCCGGCGTCGGTGGCAGAGAAGATAGCATGGCTGTGATGTGGGGCGATGTTAAGTTGAAGAAGAAGAGCAATACAAGTGTTTGTCGAGCATTTGTATGTTGCCTCATACCGGATAGACGAAAAATGTGGTATGCAGGAAATGAGAGCGATACCAGAAAACGACGTTATCTGTGATAATGCTGCAGTCGAATGAGTATATTGGCTATTCCATCTGCAAACTTTCAAGGACATAATGCTTGCAGTTATACAGTTAACTTATACTTAAGCGAAGCGTGATATAGTTGGGACATCTGCAGATCCATCTACACACTTAACTGCAGTCATAGGCATCAAAAGCCTATAACCTATAACAGCATAAGTCGTATCTACATGTGCGCCAGGAATGGACACCGCTATTCGGGTCTGACCACAGCCTAACCAACAACCGTTGGACGATACTTCAGTCAAGTCAACACAATACCAGTCTGACCCATTTTTGTAATTCCGTATGTGATTGGTTGACCCCGGACCGGCCCGAGGCGAGCGAGGAAAAAACGTCCACTCCGACCGAGCAGGAAATGAGCTAATGTCGTCCCACTGTTCACTGCGTCCCATTGTTCACTGTGGAATCCGAGTCCCGCCCAGACCGGAATCCTCATTATTAACAGGAAATGGGGTCGCGAAACAGTTACCGACTTCTTGAGAGAAGATGGTCCGGGCTGTCGAAGACATATTTCCGCGGCTTTAAAGGCCAAGCATATTGAACGGGAAAGAACAGAATTCGGGCCAAATTTGCTCATTTGTCGGGGGTTTCGGGCACGCCAACTCCCGAGGTTATTTTTCGTTTCGGGTCACGTTCGACACGGCTCGCTCGTTACGGTTTTGTGACGAATTTCGCCGACTGACTTGAACAGATGGAGCCGGCGATATCGCCATGTGTCGCCGGAATATTGCCAGCCGAACCCTCTAACCTTCTGCCGCTCTAACGCCCAGCCGCTGTTATAGTCATAGTCGCTGTTTAATGCCGGCCCGTTATGGGTCTCAGCGCTATGGAGAACCATCCATCATCAGAGCAGTCAAATAGGTGCCCGGACTTAGCTCATTTCAATAGAAGGGCGAAAGCTGCAAAGCATCGATTATCGCCAGTACAACGAAGCCGCTGGCAGCAGGCAGCTCGAAGGCGAAAATATTCCAGAACATTCAACGAACACCCGTTATTACTTTGGAGTTTTAATGACATTAAACGACCGCACATCAGTACTTTTTACATCCCAAAGGCTTTTAAAAGATCGTAGATAAAAGTCATTTGCAGTGTCAATTATATTCGTGTTTGTTGATTCCAAGACGCCAGGATTCTATTCATCGATGTTAAGAAGATAGTCTGTAGCGTGCAATTTGAGCTTTTACTTGATTGTTCAACCAGCTTCTGGTTTGTTGCTTTCACAGGCACTAAACCATCTTATCTTTTAGATGGATTGCAAGCTTTTGCCCGATCGTATCAGCTACCAGCGACAAGCGGCGGCAGGAACCAGCAGCAGACGCGCGAACGTCGCGTCGCAGACGGTCCGTGACATTAACCTTTACTGAAGGTCGCGCAGGCAGACCGGCGCGGGCGCAGTCTGGTCCGCCACTTTGCAGCGGCTCATGAAATGCCACCAGTGGCACGTAAATACCCCCGAGGATGGCGAGCAGCGGCTATTGGCTGAGCTCCGCCCCGGCCGGCCGCCATCTTGGAAATACACCATGTTTGGTTTAGAACACTATTGCGTTGGCACGGTGGGTTATTTAGACCATGCCCCACACCACTGCTTTTTGGCCATAGTTTTACGAAGTATTATTTGTCATGACACTTGGACTGAAAAACCATGTCATATATGGAGCGCCAAACGAAATAAATGATGAGCATTTACGTATTTTGATAGTGAGGTCTCATTTTGAAAAATAAGGACATTCTTAGAGAGGAAAAGACACACCAAGACAACAATAACTAAATTCAGCAAGAATGTTGTGTAAATTGGGATAAGTGTTCTCAAAGGAAAATACGAATTGGTCCCTAGTCAAACAAACACAGGAGTCCCTAGTCCTACTTATCATACCGTTTCTCCGCTCCTGCAAACGCGTTGTTTTTGTCAGATGACGTAGGTACCCCTGCTAGCAGCGACAAAAACAAGGCGCGAGTAGGAGAATTTAACCGAGTTGGCCGATCTGCGGGAAAGTTTGCTGTAACTTGAGGACTTTGAACTAATACCACCTGCTGTGTTTACAAACTAGCGTTGGACAAAACAAGTCGGAAGTTCTGAAGATTGAATAAAAATGAAATAATGCGAAAAAAGCAAAAGAGAAACAAAATAGTGTAAATCCAGAGCAGAAGGTAACTAAGGAATGCGTTTCAAATTATAGATGAGAACACGGCAAAATGGGATAAAACCACAGGATCGTCATTCCAGCATTGGGTACGACATATGTATATGACTTTCTTCAACTACGGCAACAAAAGAGGGACATCACAAGGACCATAAATTTGAAAAAGGGACACAACAAACAAAAAAAGACACTTAGTTTTCGAAACTCTTTAACATCAAAGATACGACATCCTTTTGCGCTGTTCCATATCTCCCAAAAGGAATTCTGGGTACGTGTTTTCAAGCATGCATAAAGGACAGTAATCTCCAGCTCAACCTGGTCAGCCCATCATCCAGCGTATAACAGCTTCGGTAGCATGCATTGCTGAACAAACTCATTTCAGTGCTACAGTAATAAGCCGACTAGTGTTTGCTCGGGCAGAAAACAACTACCGTTTATCAGGCCTAATGGTGACGCCTACGGACTCGGGGGGTATTTATAGCCATGAACGCTGACCCAGCCTAACATAATTTGCCTCCAGGGCCAAACTTTGACAGCAATTGTTGAAGCTGGAGCCGGATTTGGGGATTCGGAGAAAACTGAACTTTATCGGCGACTTCAGAGAGCAGCAAGGAGACTGCAGACACCAGACCCGGGCTCTGGCAGCCAGTGTAATGGTCTTCCCTGGCAATGGTCTGGGAATTTATAGAACCTGTCTCCTATTACCGACATACTCTTAACTATACACACCAGCCATATTATTGACCTTTCCTTGTTATGTCATTGACCTATGTGAATGTTTAACTAAAAAAATAACCGTCCCATTGATACAATATTTGGTTTAATACAGATGGTTAATGACCCTTTTAATTGTCCCATTTTTCATCATTTTCCTCCTGCTATTATCGCTATCTACCCTTCTGCTTCCCTCTTTTATCCACGTCTAACCTTCACCTCGTGTCATCTTCGCGCTATTTTCATCCTACCTTCCCGCTAAATTCGTCCACCTCACCGCCAACCCGCTACACACCCCTCCTCTCTGTCGCCCACGACGCGCCCGACAGCCGCCATCGGCCGCGTCGTCGACGGTCGCATCGGCTTCGACGGAGCGATCGAGCTGCCCCCGCACCAGGCGACGCCAGCGCCGTCTATCGAATACCGCGCAAACTACCGCAGCGGGCCCAGAATCCCAGGTGCGCCCGCCCTGCCGCCAGGCCAGTTTGTCAGAGCTGGCAGAGTGACAGACAGTGACAGACACTGACAGACACTGACAAACACTGACAGGATTGACAGACGGTGGAGATAGCGCCGTGGAGCGCCGGGGATGCGGCGTGCTATTAGAAGCATCCCGAGCCTCCGCCACAGACTCCGAGCTATCTCGACTACCGTCGCCCGAGGTTTGTTTGTATAGCCTGAGAATGCCAGCCGAGCTGAGATGGTGCTGACTAGCCTGGTATAGCGGCACGGCAAAGGTGCCGAAACTGCTGCTGATGCTGCTGACAGGCACGGCCATTTGTTACAGGCTGGGCATCATTCAAGTATCGCTACTGCCATCCGATACCAACAAGGCGCTTTGGCGTTTGTTCCGATTTACTCGAAATAGTCCGTAACCTTGGGGTTCGGAGCTGAAGAGCCAACTGTGGTGGATATTGCACAATAGACTCAACCACACAGCTGATTCACATTGTTTAGCTTTGACCTGGAAGAATGTTTACCACTAGTCCTTCCCGGAAGGAATTCGGCGAAGCCACTTACGAACTAACATTTCCACGAAGAAGTGGCCTGCAGCGGAGGCCAGCCAAACAATGTTCTTCATTTCACACAAACCTTGCCTCTCTCTCTTCCCAGCACAACACCCCGAGGGACCCCCACCACCGCTCCCCCTATGCGCTGAGCTCCTCCTATGCGCTGAGCTCCTGCTGGGTCAGATCAGCCAGAATAAAGCTTATCGCGTGGCGGAAGAAGGTTCTGACGGGGCCATCCTGCAGCTCGTGTGTCGTCGTTAGGAAGCGATGCAGGCGGTAACAGTCTAATAGACTGGCAGGGCAGTGCTACACTAGTATCACATGGAAAACACGCACACGCTGGTTAGTGGCGCACGAAACAGACTGGTAAACAGCGTCTGGTAAGTAAAGCTGGTAGACTGGTGAAGCGTCTTGTGGTGAATGGGGGAAAGGGGAGAAGGGACAATTTCATCAAAGGGAGCATTTGACATTGAAGACAGAAACAGCACGCGCCAGGCAAGTTAAAGAATGAAGTAATGAATAAGTAACGAACACATCTGTAACAGCGTTACACACACATTTACAAAAAAAAATATTCGCTGTCACATCCGATCGAGTTCAAGAAAGAAACAGGACATGACAATGAACAGGAGGGGGAAGGGAATATGTAGACTTGGAAGGTATGTCGTCGTAGTTGGAGAAATAGTGAGGACAAAAAGAATCTGGCGATCATTGCCATGTGCATACTGGTGATCAATAGTCAATGACCCCCCACCTCCCCGTCCCGTCCCAGATCACCCCAACTACCATCCCCTAGGACGAATAATTCCTTATCAAAGGACGAGAGAATGCTTGTCAAATCAACGATGACATCCCATTAAATATAAATCTGCCCTAAGAGCAAACCAATTTATCCAGACCAAGAGAACAATGGCGAGAAGCTACACTCCACAAAATATGACTCATAAATAATCCGTCCTGTTGTTTACTTGGTCGAAAATCCAATATTGGCGTAACATTGGCTACATCACGGCCAAATGCGGCACATTCTTTAATGTCGTCAAATACTAGTAAAGGCGCCGCAGTAAATCATTCCGCAGGAGAACAGACATTGGGGTGGGCTTGTGACTTGGGGTTGACTTAACACAGCCTTGGGATTTAGAACTACCAACTTTCACATGGCATATTACCTTTGAATGGAACCAACGCGTCGTGCCTTCAATATTAACGAAAAGGCAGGAAAAATAGATGCATACATAAAGGGTCACATAAAGGGTCCTTTGATGGTGCGTTTTCGTCTCCCTCTCCCTACAGGTTAATTTTCGCAAGCATTTGCTGACTGGGAGCACTGCACATGTGCGCTGTTGGCATGCTGACACATGTGCACCGAAAATGGACATCTAGTCATAGTCTTCAACAACCAACACAGTCCGCAAAGCAGCCAAGCGTTTAGCAAAGTCTCGACACCTACCTGCTCTCCTAACTCCCCACACCAGCCAACAGCGATGTATAGCTCAGACAGAGCCGTCAGTAGCCCTCCTATTTACCGATCGTCTCCGTTTGGGACTGCGTGTGAAGTCCTGCCTCCAGAAGCGCTGCTTCGGAGGAGGCGGCGGCGTCTGTTCCGGGGCTCGCGGCCGCAGCCAGCAGCCGCACAGGTCCCTCAGGCGGCCCATCGCCCAGTGGAGGCACCGGGCGGAAGGTAACCAGGCGACGGGTAACGTTACCAGGCGACGGGTAACGTTACCATGGGTAGACGGCTACCAGGCAACGAGTAGACGGCTACCGGTAGACGAGCGGACGGTTTCCCGTGGACGGCAGTGAGCTCCAAGTCGAAGGCGGAGGGTTTCCAGTGGACGGCGGAGAGCTCCAAGTCGAAGGCGGAGGGTTTCCCGTGGACGGCGGAGGGCTCCCAGTCGACACGAGGGCAGCTGGCGGCCACACGAGGTTCGTGGAGACTCAAAGATGACCTTGCGCGGTCACGGCACCGGTCACGATGAAGTCACGGTGAAGGCTAGGTGAAGGCTAGGTGAAGTCCCAATGAAGGCGCAGAACAGCCAACGAGGAGGCACCATATGGTCACTCATGGCGTGGTTGAACCCAAACAATGCGTTGAACAATCGTCAGACGGATGCACCCCATTGCCAGAAGACTTCAGATGCCGGTGAACCAGCAGCCCCTTCGTGACACCCTGCCACTAACCAGCATCTTCACCGCCTCACCAAGTCGGCGGCTGTCCTAAGGTGACGGGCAACAAGCGGTCACTCTCACAGTACCACCCACACTGACAGAACAGTCAACAGTCTACCAAAGATGTCACCAACACCGCTGCCACCGTCAACTTTCCTCCTCCGAAAGCCACTGTCACCTGCTGCCACCAGCTGCCACCAGCTGACACCAGCTGCCACCGGCTGCTAAATTGTGCAGCTTTCCGCCGCTTCACGTTGCTTCCTCCGGCGTCTCACCGCCTCCCGCCGCCGTCCTGTGCAGCTTCCCACTGTTGCCGAGCGCCGGACCCCGCCTCAGAGTCCCGCTGTCGGTGCCGACGTCGACTGGTGTCGGGGTCGGGGCGGGTCGCCAGCCGGAATCCAGCCGACCACGCCCTGTGATACCATG
>VOPJ01008988.1:0-26581 GCA_014673585.1 Semibalanus balanoides
GTACTGGGCTGCCGCAACGGCCAGGACAGCGGACACGAACACCTGCGAAGGAAGAAACGAGTTGACGTCACGAAACGAAACGAATCCTCTTCATGGATGTGGGCGATGTATCTACTTCATGCATATTTAATAACAAAGCGTGCACATCTTAAACCTTTGCTTTGGATTCTTATCGGGCAATACGTCTATGTATCTTGCGCTGGAAATTTGTCACTTGCAAAGGACCGAACACCGGGAACATCTATGCTGAAATGCAGGTATATCCATAATAAATCTGCATGTCTGAAGTCGCAAACTGCATGTTAAAACGGCATAGATTAAAGCTTTCCACTTATTTTCTGCTAAGTTTGACAACAAGCAAATCAGCAAAATAACTGTTTAATACGATGATGAATACAATAAGGTTCTTTCCTCCTTCACTAAGAGGCCAGCCCCTGTGGATGGCCGGTGCATCTACTTACCAGGACTTTCATGGTTGAACTCGCTGGTGACTGTGATGCCTGTGACCGTGTGGTGGCCGGTTTTATACCTGTCTGAGGCCGTCCGTTGGGAGGAAGACGAGGGAGGGGGGAGGGGAGGACGCAGCCACACCCGTCCGGCGGCCTCACGGTCCCACCCCAGCGTCAGTCAAAGCGTGTGACCCTCGCCGACCAGTCACGTGTGTCGTCTTCATGACGTCCGGTGGCCGCTGCCTCCGAGGTCAGACAGGACTTCCCGACCCAACTGCTCCAGAGAAGCATGGTAAGATGGGGAGGTTTTCAGGAGAGATCAGGATCTTTTAAGGGAATGTTTCACTTCTCTGAAAGTTGTCCAATGTACGCCGCTTGTGGTGCAAAATACGAAGTAATTGCTGCGAACACGATTCGAACATTTTTGTTCTCACATAATAGTGATCCAATTTCATTGAAAACACTAAAGTTTTCATAATTTTGAGCTGATGACGTCATATGAAAGGAATTTTTGGAATCATAAAAAAACCTTCCCACGTTGCAATATCTGTATGACTAGTGTATGGCTAATGGTATAGCCAAATGTAAACAAGTCTACTTTCATGCAAACATTTGATAAAAAGGGATGACGACATCGGCTTTAAGAGGCTACCCTAATACACTTGGGCCTTATTTTTGGCAGATGTCAAAACAAACTCAAATTTTACTTTCGAATTAGACCTCTGTGGGTGTTTTAACTTCTACAATACTTAATTTCAATGGAATTCCAACAACTTGGCCATCTCAACCCAAATCTTATGTTAATGTGAAACATTTCCTTAAGAGCGGATCTAAAGTTGGTTTATAGGTGCCAGCCAAAGGAACATTATTTTTATAGATCATAGGATGTCGCATCACAAATTGTATGGATAATTCAATTCCCGATAGTCTCCCAATACAATATCCATGTCGTGTCTTTTAACAAGAAGTTTTACAATAAGCTTAATTTCTAATACGAATTATAAGTTTTAATAAACATAGCCCCTTTGATCTGCCAGTGGAAATATTAGCTGTTTCAATTGACGTCAACTATGGATGAAAACATAACGTCCATTTTAATGACGGATCCTCCTTCTGCTAAAAGTGATCCGTCACAGTATCTGACGGAAGAAGATGCTGGATTCAGCAGGATTTGGTCTCAATCGAGACATTTTGACCATCGGCTGGTTGTTCCTTTGGCAGATCGCAGTGAAATCGTGCCGTCATTCAGCTGGTGACTTTTGCATACATTTTAGGGCATTTTGGTGAGCCCTGTTTTGTTGTTGTTGTTGTTAAGGCCACAAATACAATTAATGTCGGATGCGAAATTGGTGACAAACTTACGCTTTTGCTTGGTGGCTGCAGTGTTGAGACTTTGATCATTCAAGGCTGCTAATTAAAAACCATTTCGATAAATGCTTTCATACACAAACATGAAAATACAGTGCTCCAGTATGATAGGAGTTGGAGAAAGTTTAGCAACTAATTCATTGAAAGTAGTTGTTCAAAATGACATTTGTGCAGAAGGTATATTATTGAATTAATTAAATTACATATTTATTGACATACTTTGGCATTATCTGATGCCGATTTGTTAAATCGAAACCAGTGACATTAATTGAGGTTTTATTTTGAATAAAATGATATATTATAAGCACCAATGATCATTTTCAACTTCTTCACAAATGCATCAGTGAGCTCTGATAATGACAAAATGACAGAATTAGAGATGTATTCTTTAAAAAAGATGGTGTCGGTATCGATATAGGTATCGGCAAGTCATGGTGGATATCGATCGACATGACTATCATGATGCGACTCGAATAAGTATCATCAGCGTTATCAATTAGCCCCTGCGGCCCGCGATGCTGCCATTTTCCATTTTCTCAGCTCGGGCCAAGGCTGTACATTTTTAGCTGGTGCGATGCGACATTGCGACACTGTGCAGTTCTGTATTGTATTGTTTGTATTGTATTGCAAGGGATTTATTGTATAATATTATAAAGGCTGTATTATTGGCTTTTAACTTTACAAAATAAAGCAAACAGGATTATAAAACATATCTCCGACCCAATGGGCAACATTTAAGACATCAAATCCCAAACCAGATAATTACTACAATGTACCAGTCGTCATTGTGACCCCTCCCCCGAAAAGACGTCGCCACTGGGGGACCCAAGTACTTAATTACATCGGACAAACCATGAATTCTTGGCCAAGGGTAGGTACTAGGTACCTACCACCAAATTCAAGATTCCTTTTTTAATAAGGATAACTTTAAAAGTCAAAAAGTACTATATTCATAATTTTCCAAGTATTTGTATCCAGTCCAAAACCTGACCCGAAGACTTTGTAGATTACAGAAGTGAGGTTCATATGATTTCATATTTCAAACAGAGCGTGCATAATATTAACTTAACAACATATTAGACCAAACACCCTAGTTCCTGTCAAAATTATATATTTTTGGGGGTTTATGATCGAAACGATCTACCATTTGTCTAAAGTTACCATGATGGCTCAAGTTACCCTGAATGACGGTATGTGACTGGTGAGCATGTATGGGTGAGCATACATGCGAGATGAGTACCACTTCGCTTTATTCACCTCCTTTCTTCCATACCAAAGGTACGGAATCTGTTCCCGTTTGGCAAGTCAATTCGAACCAAATGCTCCTCAGGCCGACAAACCTAGGACCCCTCAAGACGACCTAGGAGACTCTTACGCCGGCAGAAAGGCCCTTAATGCCGACCGGAGGAACTCATGTCGACTGGGACTCTCTCAGCCCTAGCAAGGGCCCCGCAGGTCGACCAGTCTAACCTCAGGACGATCTATGACCCTCTTGGGCCGGCCGAGAGCTCCTCATGCCGACCGAGGTTCTCTTAACCAGGTGTGCGACATCACGTGACGTATTTTCGATTTGGATGGTGTAGTAATGAGCGTTGTGTGATTTATTCTTTAACACGCAACTCGCTACGACAATGGTTTTTCGGGTCGCGAAATAAGCATTTTTTCAATGATTTTCGAGCTGGATTCCAATTTCGTTGCATATCACGCTAAGTTAGCATAGATCAACGTATATATTGACTCCAAAGAACTGTAGATATACATTCTGTGGTTTTATATCTTTTATGCGGCTTTTTAGGGAGGCCGCCTCACCTCTACTGCGTGCTGACGAAAGATCTGGCGGCAAGTAGAGCGAATCCGGACCGTCGAGTGACTGTCCGTCGTGTTTTCATGCAACAGAGAAAAGTAGGCTTCCATGGGTATACAATAAATATCTTGTTAAGTAGGCAATTTTTGCTCATGAATAATGTCTTGTATAAGGCTTTAATTATTATTATTGAGCAAATTATATCTACGATGATAGTTTCATGCGTGGGCCCCATTGCAAAGAAGAATACTAAACACCGGTAAAACATTGATTTCAAGAAATGCAATATATATGTATCGTTTATGGACATTGTAGATTGTGCGTCTTCTTTTCTTGTATTCAAATACTATTACCATTTTTGGAATTTTTCAACCTGATGGTTTTTGACTTAAAAAAATAAATTATTCACATAAATGTATTTAATTTTTAGTGACTGACATGAAGTGTGCACCTAGGTGTGCACCTGCCTTGAGTGATCTTCTTTGCGTAAGAATCCCCTGCTTCGAATGCTCATTTTGGTCACGTGACTTAATCCGCAACCTTATCTATAAGAATCTTGCTCTTAACCCTCGCTAGTGTAGGGGGTCATGGACGGATCCAGGGGGAGTACGGGGCCATGCCCCCAAACCACCTATAATCGGCGCAAGCTTGTCACATGTTCTGAGATAAAAGGAAAACTAAGCAGCTTTTACTCAGGAAAGATTGTTTTAAATCAGTTACTGATACATAAGCAAGCGAAATATAATGAGTTTTCGTTTTTTCCCACCCCCAACCTCCCCAAAAACTGACCCAAACAACCCGTTCTGGATCCGCCTATGGGGGGCGGGGTGGATGCCACCTCCTTTTTTTCGGTATAACTCGCGTAGTTATTAACCAATCACGAGGAAACTTTCCGCATCTAACTTGGCAAAAATTTGACACATGCTCTGCAAATTTCGAACTTCTAATCACTATGACCCATGACCTTTGACCTGTTTCTCAAGGTCGTGTTTGGCAAAACTGGCGTCCCGTAGTATCGATCTTGAAACATGTGGCACTGTGCAGTTTTCGAGTGATCTTTTATTGTTTCAGGGTTGCGAGGCATAATGCCAGCAGGGTGTTTCTCGGTCGACAGTTGTGGCTTCCGCAGAGATTGCGATTCGAATTGACCTTTTTAGAGGTCACCGAGGTCACTGACCTCCGATGACTCGAGAATGTCTTTTTGTTGTCTTCTGTCCGTTTTTTCTAGGGCAGTTATTGGTGATGGCTGATCTTGGAAACCTAGGATCCATGTGACATAATTTATAGGTAATGTTTCACTGGGGTCATACCCTTCAACGTGGTCCCACTCAAGGTAACTGACATCAAGTATTTCCCTTGACATGACTTTTATTACTTGTCATTTTTATGTTATTTTGTGAATGCGGATTGTTCAAAAAATTTTTGTTCGCTTATTAACCGCCGACGCAGCGGGGCTGGTGCTTCGGCGCCACCTAGTTCCCTCGGCCGCCGGGGGGGGGGGCGATATGTCGACGCCCCCTTTCTACACTCGGCTCCTATGGGCCTAAGACAAAAAACAAAAACATCTTCCATGAAGATCGTTCAAAAGCGAGTCTTCGAAACTATTTCGGTGAAAAAATTATCAGGTCAATATTAGGGTCACGCAGAGGCTCATCACAGGTCAAATTTTGCGATGATTCCTAGGAACTCTTAGCTCAGATACCGCTACAATTATCTCGGAAACTATGAATAGCTTAAGTGAGCAAACAATGTATAAGACGCTTAAGTAGCTTTTAAATTTGCAATTCGCATGTTGTCCTCAAATTTCATATCAGGTCAATAGATTTGGGCTTCCAGAGGTAATCGAAGTCAAAAAGGTTATTTTTTTGCCAAAAATGTTTTCACGCAATAACTGTTTACGTAAGGGCGAGATAGGAAAACGATTGTGACATCATCGTGTTTTGTCATCGACAAGCGGCTGCTTCCTAATCATGTATATCGTTACCACACCAGTGTTAGGTCCACCATAAAAAATTTGACCTCAGGTCAAAGGTCAAGTGGTGACTCATAAGGTCATGTTGCACATTGGGAGACGCGTCTTGACGGAGATAAGACATTACACATCGTGTGTTTTCAATTATCCTCACTACTAATTGTATCGAGAGTTAATTGACAAAAAGGTGTTGGGTGACCTCGGAACTGACCACTCGGGCTGACCCTGTTAGGGATACCAGGAACAAAGACTGCACTCGGTCTTTCAAGGAATGGCCTATAATAAACATGCATAAGCAGCGAATTGGGCTGATATATGCGTATCCTAGGAATGGGAAAGCCATTATTTACCTATTTCCCTTGACTTAAATGGAGAGCTTTCAAGAATAATAGACTCTGACCTCTAAGTCCCAGATATGAATTAATTAGATATGCGAACTATAGGAATAGTGATGCCCTCTCATGAAAGCTGTAAGTACCGAACAACCATAACAAAATTAACCTCCTGGTTTCTGCGCTAGGGCGTACGCCTCAACTTTTTTGGAGGCGGGGTCACATGACCCGGCCTGGTGACCTGACATGACCTGAAGTCATAAAAATAGAGAAGGCTGGGCAAAAGATGAATGAATAGGTATTTAAAATTTGGCGGCGCTACGCGCCACCGTTTTCCCAATATCCTGAAAAACCTGAGGGGGGCGTCTAAACGCCCCCCCCCGGCCCGGCGCGGGTTAAGCATTCTCAGATGTTCCTTTCCTATTTTAGCTCGATAAGTATTCATTTTTACGCATTTACGATTTGATGACATTTGGGTCTTTGACATGACCTTATGAAGTCACTGAATGACCCAGGACATTACAATCTTAATCAATGGCTTTCCCCCGTCACAAGCAACACGCTCGTGTCTTAATCGAAGCTCAATTCGGGGCCAAACGCCAAAGAGGGGTGTCGTATCCAACAGCCTACGTCCTCAGCCCTATCATTGGTTCGCGCAGTGATCTTTGCCTGCAGACGGGAGAGGCTGTCGAAGCTGACACGTGGTGCTGCATATGGCAAGAAACGGCCCCCCCTCAGACCGTCGCGAGCCGGCTCGGCCTTCATAAATTACTAGCTCAGGGAATTGACCTTATGCGCCGACCGAGGTGTAACTGTGGCCGACCCGAGGGGCTACCGTCGAGGTCCGACTGAAGCTTGGGCCCTGCAGTCGAACAAGGATCACTCTTATCGACCTGATATAGCCGAGGGGAGCCGCAGCTGACACTCGCCCTCAGGGGTCCTCACTCGAGTGATCCAATAATAGTGCAGTGTGGGGCAGCGGTAGACGGAGACTCACCCGTCGCACCCGACTGTCTGCAGACCACTCTCACCGTAGACTGGCGCCGCCTTGTTGATCGGTTGTTTTGTGTTGTGTTCTGTGTGAGAATGCAGCATGTCAGTGATGTCAGTTGTACTAGAGATCGGGCCGTTGAGTTCAGGGTCGAGTCTGTGAGCGTTCTCAACGTGTGACCTCATGTTGTCGTCTGATATTCGGATTTAAGAAGTAGGCTACGCTGTGATGTCCTCAGCAAAGTAGACTGGTCATCATGCATATCGATATTTTACGTTGCTTCAGCGTAGAGTCTCAATTCTCTGATGATTCGGTTTAAGGAATATTGTGCTAGCATGATGGAGTCTCAGACGAGGGGATCCGTTGAGCAGGATGGAAGTAAGCCACCCAACACCGACTTAGGATTGTTCTGTTATCAGATGTCAGACTGCTTCGCTGTACAGGATCCGGTGTCGAGTGGACTGCGCTGGCCTGTGTTGAGTTGGAGTACCAGTGGAAGACTTGTCTGAATGGGCGGCTCTGTCTATCTCTCCTTTTTGTACCTTCGCTATTTGGTATTTGTTGTAGATACTGTATTTTAAATAATCCTTTCGTAGTTGATAAAGTGTGATTTGATTTGTTTGTGAAATAAAAGTATTAACTCATAACAATCTCACTCCTCCACACTTTTAAATAATGCATGCTGCTCCTTTCGCTCGACTCGTGTCTTCATCCGGTTGCAGCAAGACCAATGTAGTACTAAAGATTCGTCACGATTGAAAGAGTGTGTATGTGGATGTGTGCTGTGGTGGGGAGGAAGGGATGAGGGTAGTATATCCACTGGGATCTTTGTTTTGTCTGGAGAGAACGCACAACATGACCTATGCAATGCTCCCTTTGGCAGATTTGTTTCCTTCTCAACTTGGGAACCTTTGGCTAATAACTGTTTTGTTGTTTCTGATTGATAAAAAAAAAATGTCTGAGAAATGTTGAAAGGGGTTCATGCCCCCTGGCAGCCTCGGTATAGGTGCTAACTCCCTTTGGTTTATCTCATTACTGCAGTTGTTAAGTGGGACTCGGTCACGTTTACAACATTGAAACTCGTTTAAGAAGGCTACCACTTAATTAGGCACCGTTAATCTTTCTGGCTCTATTTTTTGCTCGCTCCTCACCGGACAGAACAATGGGTTTGAAAGCATAAGGGTGAATTAATGTCTCTCTTGGGGTGGGTCGAGTGCCCCGCAGTCCTTGATTTTTCAAATTTCTAACTTTTACGCCCTAATGACGTTTGTGACATGTTGGTAAGAATATAATGTTAAAAAGCATATCAAATATAACATCTCTAGCTCCCTCACCCTACCCCCTCCGACGATTCCAGTAATAGTTCTACATCGACACCAACTTGGCTGAAAGCTTCGATGTGCGTCGTCGCACACCTCTCAGATCCTAGGAGGCGGTTCTCCGAATCCATCAACTGACGTTCCATCCCTCACCGCAGCTGCTCTGGCTGCCGACCACAGACCATCCTGCAGGCCAACGCAGATAGCACGAGTCGAGGCGCACATCCTTGTCGATCCCAACTGCCTCGCCTTGCCAGGAGGTGAATCGGGTCGGGAGGGTGGACTTCTGAGTTCCGGGAGTTCAGTAAGGGTTTGTTTTGAACTCGAGAGACATAGGTTGATAGTGCAATGATGTATTATAGGCATGCTGCACACTCGTATAGTGGCGTATTTAGAAATTCGCTAGGGGGCGGGGGCCAAGCCTTGAGGGGGCGCCAAACCCACTCATGAGGTTACCGTCAGTGCAATATTTTGCCTAGCGGGGGGGGGAGGGAAGGCTCCGATAAATTTCCAAGGGCGCCTATGATTTTCCATTTTGGTACTTGTCCTTCCCACGAGTATCTCTGACTCAAAGTGCGCCCCGCGAGCGATGTATACGTCTGTGACGAGCGCACGCTCTCTCGACTGAAATAATTCTCCGCAGAGAGACGGCCCTACTAATACATTCTTCCGAGGGCGCCGTCCTCACACTAGCTCGGAGAGACACTTCCTGTGGAGACCAGAGGTGCCCCGCTCACACCTCCAGGCCAATGGCGCCTACTGGAGGTGGCGTGTTAGGGAGGGCGGCCCTCGCGGCCCTCGGGGTACGGTATGTATCTGGGGTGATTTTGGACTACCTCGTCAAGAAGCGCCTTCAAGAGGTGAATCTGCAGTCGGTGGAGCCGTGGAGGGTATGTAGGGGGAGGCGGTCCTTTAGAGATGTATCGGTTAAGGCGATTTCAACGTGTTGCTCGTGATGTACGGAGAAGACCCGACCCCGAAAGTTGGTATTCGAGGACGCGCCTTTGAAGGTATGTGGGAGGCGGCGGGCCAGCAGAGACTGTTATTCGGAGAGCGGTCGCCTTGGGAGGCGATGGGCCAGCGTGGATAATTTTGGGAGAGGCGTCTTGCAAGAGGTGCACGGGGGGGACGCTTTCGGGAAGGTTACATAATAATAATATAATATAATAAATATAATTAAATATAATAAAATAATAATAATTAATATTATGACCAAATAACTCCATTACGCCATTATGATTCTCGCACTCCCCACACATGGTACATTCCACTACACATCATATCACGAGCATTTACAAATACCAAACGACAATGCATACACCCAGCACAACACGCACCTACCTGATACACATCGTGAAGTACGTTAACACAAGACGATCAGAGTCTTAAACCCTCTCTTTAGCTAATCAGCCGTCAGCAGCAGACGCTGCTGACTGCATCGCGCCTCTGATTGCGATCCCATTGGCGTTTGAGCCGTTCTCTGCCGCATTATGCACGGGAGGTAGAACTGTTGTATTGACAACTGGGATAGAGATAGCAGATGTACTTGTTTTTGCCCATCCGGCGAATGTCTCAAAAGTAGGTTCGTTACTATGTAGAGAGCGCCTATATAGTTGGGTTATCCTCCTGGAGATGGCAGCACTTGGACCTCTGTAAGAGGTGAATGTATTCATGATTTAAAATGGCTCGTACTATGTAGGAGAGCGCCTTCGGGATATGTATGGGAATGCGCCTTTGGAGGTATGTTTGAGGGCGCCTTCAGAAGTTTATCAAAGGTCGCCTTTGAAAGCATGTGGGAAAGCGTAAGAGGTGTATTGGAGGTCGCCTTTGGAGCTATGTGGGAGGGCGCTTTGAAGGTATGTGGGAGGATGCCTTGAGATGTACCGGAGCGCGCCTTACATTCAGTGAAACGCGCCTCATATTCAGCCGGAGCGCGTCTCACATTTAGCGATGGGCTTCACTGAATGTGAGGCGCATTTCATGAACCGAAAGCACCTTCGGCGCCTTCGGTGCATGAGTGCGCCTTCGGTCCATGAGGGCGCCTTCGGTGCCCAGGGGAGGGGGGGGCATGGTGCGGTGACCCCCTCTAAATACAACCCTGCACTCGTACCCAAGCCGTATTTTAACTGATGTTCCATGTCGTGATCAGTGGTGGATCCAGAGGAAGGCAGAGGATCATGCCCCCCCCCCACCTTGAGCCTTGAAGGGGCAAAATGGCCCGAGCGGTCCCCAAAGGTGGTCGAAGTGACTCGAAACTAATTTCACTCCACTTTCAAACAAATTGCAGGTAATGTAATAGTTAATCAACAAAAACGCAAGGCCTGAGGGGGCACTCTGGCCGCCTGAGCGGGCTCTCTGGCCTCCTAATGAGGCACTCTTGCCTCCTGAGGGGAACTCTAGCCACCTCAGGCGGCACTCTGACCGCCTCAGGTGGCACTATGGCCGCCTGAAGGGGCACTCTGTCCACCTGGGGGGGGGGGGGCGCTCTGGCCGCCTGAAGGGCACTCTGTCGTCTTGAAGAGCACTCTATTCACTGTTGGCCTGAGGGGCCGCCTGAAGGGCCCTCTGTCATCTTGAAGGGCACTCTGTAGTTTGTTGACATGAGGGGCCCCCTGAGAGGCCCTCCATCGGCATGAGGAGGCACTCTGAGAGGCGAGAGGGGCCTCTGTCGGCCTGAGGGGGCACTCTGCCTCAGGGCCCCTCGGGAGTCGGGATCCGCTTACATAGGCGGTGGGACAGGGGGAGGAGTACCGGGAACCGTGCCTCCTTGTATCCAGGAGGGGAGGCAAAATACCAATTCCCTGGTGCCCCTATAAAATAGCTAAAATAAACTATTTTATGCAAAATGATCAAAAATTGAGACACAAGAACGCGCCGCTTTGCGGCGCATATTACATACGTGCGTCAAGATAAATCCTCCATGTCACGATGATTGTTGACTACTGTTTTTGTCGCGAACGAACCCATATTGCCCGCCGTTTTTTTAATGTGGTTCACGGCTGGAAGTCCATGAAACGTAGGTATTTGAAACTGATAAGCAGCTTCAACCAAGCTGTTAGAATTTTGACAAATATAAAAATCACATTTTTGAGCCACTGCGGCGAAACTCCTTCTATCTTTGCGGTGTAAGAATCTGATTGAGTAGCTGCAGTGGTGCACTTGGGCTGATACTTTATAAGAACTTCTTGAATTTTTGAGGGCCTTGTTATCCAGACCCAAAAATAAAACAAAAACTGCGCACCGCTACGCGGCGCAAATAAAGATGTTTTATTTCCTGTACAAAGGGATCTAATATAGACTGCACAGTCTAAGGTAGATTTTCTGTCCACTTCATCACCTCAACCGATGACGATATTCCCGGTGAATAAATCCTTCGTGAAAACGGCTAGAAGCAGTCCTTTCAGTGCTCTATTCGAATAAATACTCCATTTCCCTGTGTCGATGTTTGTTTTCGTCTGACAGAAGCTAGCGTAGAAAGTATTTTTAAAAAGCTTTGGTTAAGCGCACCCGTTTAGTTCAATGTTAACTTTGTCTAATCGGAGCTGTTTGTCGGTGCTACATGCAGTACAATCTATTGAAACTATTTTTGCCCTCGCCCCTTATACCGGGGGAAAGGGCTATAGTAATTGCATTGGATTCCACTGCGTGCAGCACCGACAGACAGAGACAGACACAGCGGACAGAACTTTTGCACGGACGGAACCTTTAACCTAGACTGTACAGTGTACACACTGGTGGTGGTCGCTGCAGGGGGAGGGGTATGGAGGCCATGGCCTTATCTTTGACCCTAAGTGAGGGGGCAGCACGTCTCTTGACACCACCTTTTTCCTCCAGACATATTTTCTCGTTTTGACCCTGCATCCTGGTTCCAATGGCAAAACATAGTGTTCCAGCCCGCTCAAAACCTCAAATTGTTGCGCCGCTTCGCGGCTCAATAGCAGTTGTATGGGTGTCTATTTTGCGAAAATGTCATTGTTAGTTAGGTTGAAAAGCAGATTTCCTGACATTTTTTTCCCTTCGAGCCCCTCCTTTTGCAAAAATCCGGTATATTTTTAGTTCAAGAACATTTTTGAAGTCCGCACGAGGATCAGAGCAATAAGATACAACGCTATCGCATGATTGATTTACTGCTCGCAAAAACGTCTACCCCTGGTCACGAGCCTCGACTAACCTCTTGGTCGAATGCCCCCACCCATCATCGGCCGTCTGGGGCCGCTCCTAAAGAAAATAGTTCAATTTGTTTGTTTTCCTTCAAACAAGATTTGATTATAATTTGAAATACAATGTATTTGTATATTGTCAAAAATGGTCACGCATCGCTCCGATTTATGACAGAAGGTCGTAAATGATTAATTGCATAAAACAAAATATATATGCATACACTCTGAGACAGGGTCCTCACATCAGCGAGTGAAAACAAAATGGCTCATCCAATCATATTCGAAAGTAGTCGCGTAAGAATAGACTCGCGCCCAAGCTGATTGGCGACCAACTCCAGCTGCAAGCTGATTGGGCTGATTCTGTAGCCTTTGCCCAGGCTGTTGTCCTAAGCACCCCATTTGTTCGTAAGCACCACATTTCATTTCTTTGCCAAAAAATCGAATATATTTGGCTGGAGAGTCTGTTCAGACTTCAGTCAAGAAAGCTTGCAGATAGGGTTTTCTTTAAACCAGGGCTATTAAACTGCCAGCTCAGTTCAAACCCCATGTTGAAGGTGAAACATTTCCTTCAGCTGTAAAATTTGTGTATTTAACACTTTACCGGCACTTAAAATGATACAAAAAGGTATGGACGCATATTTAAATTATATCGGGATAGCCATCGTTTTGGCAAAATTGTCAAAGTATTTTTGCTATGATTGAAAAAGTGCTGAAATAGGGGCACCCTCAAAATACAGTGGACCAAATCCGTTGAGTTTTCAGATTTGGGTACCTATAGGTAGGAACACAATCGCAAGTGAATGCCTCTCCCTTGAATATTGTCTGGATACGCCACTATTCGTGATACCAATTCAAGACACAGTAGCCAGAAGGGAAATCAGGTCAAGATCAGGTCATTGAAGATCACAACGCATGCAATCGGTTTTTCAGAATGATAAACGTTCCGGTCCAAATGGAAAGCACAAAGGTGGCTCCCAAAACACGCATACATCCTCGGTGAAATCTGCCAGTGATCAGCAGTCCAATCGTGTTTCTCTGCGGGGTGATTTCCCAAAAGGGCCGGCCAGTATTGGACGGCAAGTGTCGGTTTGGCAACAGCTGGCCGGTCATATAGGAGGCGTTTGTATCTGTCTCGTGCACCGCATCAGTGAAGACCCCGAACATGCAAGTAGGAAACTGCAGTGCGTTAAAACAACACGATTTGACGATCACCATGGACCAGGTTGTGTCAGGGAACAATATTGTAATAACATAATCGAACCTGACCTAACCTTAGCTTACAGCAGTTACGGTCACAGTGACCCACGTTTAGAACGCTCTGTTCGCATTTGCTCGCTGCGCTGCGGTCCTACCGGAGGGGGCTGTCACCCTACCCCGAACCCCCAGACCATCTCGTAGACAACTGGTTCATTGGTATCGTCAAATCACTGCTTTTAGTCACGCATCGCAGTTTCTTGCTTGCTTTTCGTGGTCTTCACTGATCTCAGTATAACATTCCGAATTACGCGGAGCGCATCCCAGCCATGTCACCCAAGGCCATTTGGCCACATCCCAGTCATTTGAATGAGAATGCAATTACCATGCTAAGAATTGTCGAGGTAGTTTTGATGGTCGTGAGATACAGCAAACGATCCAATAACGATACAAATCAATGGGCACAACCAGTCCACCAGTCCTTAGTTTTTTCCTAATATTTGTGTTTTCTCCATCACGCTTTTCTAGTCTTCAGTTGCGAATTTGACTCCGAACTGAAATTAATCAATTCAAACTACGGTCGCGATGGTTAACCCCGATCGACTATGCCTATTCAGCACCGAATAGGGTGTGTGGTTTCGAAAAAGACATCGTCACCGGCTCAGTCTTGGAAAAAAGTACATTTATTCTGGCTCTAGCTCTCCCCTGAGTTACTGACTCCGACTGACTCGGGCCACGACTCCAAATTTGACTCTGCGGCCTCGCATCCTTCAAAACTCTCGGTTCTCAAACGTCCGTGTTATTTGAAACAGCGAATTGCAGGCCACTACAATATTCAGGCAATTTTTCCTCTGGATAAATATGGATTTATTTTTGCCTTTGTTGGTCTGTGACAGCACAGGTAAACATCAGTTAAATACTGGCCAGTGGACAACATAGGTCCGCGGAGATAACCTTGAATAGCTGGTGCTTCCCATTAGACAGGCCGACATCGACGTGCCGAAACCGTGCAACAAACCGGCCAGGAGCGGCATTGTTTGGAATTATGCAGTGGAGCATCAGCGGACCCAGCCTCAGCGCTCGACAATGCCGGGGCATCAAGTGGGCCATTATAAATTTATGCCTGTTTTTGCCGCTGCACTTTGTGTGACAAAGTGCCAGCTCGCCGGCTCGGTTTGTCCGGGTCAGACGCACTTCCAAGTTTCCTGAGAAACTGTGAGTGCCTGGAAGTTAGTATCACAGAGAAATCACAAACTGCAAAAATAGCGCATTTAGAGGCGCTGCGGTCGTGGTACAAGCTATTGCATTGGTTTATCCATATGTGCATTACAACCTGCTCGCTGCTTGCTTGACCCGTGCGGCGTAGGGGGGTAAATATTACCCCCTCCCGGATTTCCGCAATAACTTGAAAACTATAACAGATAACGACGTAAAAGTTTCAGTACCTTATTCAGCATCAATTTTTGATCGTCTTCCTAAAAAAGTTCATCAAAATAATAATCAGAACTTTGGAGATAATGACGTTTTGATGACGTCACGTCATGCCATTTTGGGTTGAATAACGATAAATGTTTGATGCATCGTAGAAAACATAGCTTATATGCAAATCGCAAACGTAAAACTGAATAAGGAAGGAAATTTATTTCTCTACAAAAAAGCAATCTAGAATTTCCCAAATGTTGGGTTTTGAACCCAAAAAATCCAAAAAACGTATTTTTTCGGAAATTTCCCCCCAAAATTGTATTTTTCAAGGAATTAAAAAACCGGAATATGCATAAGAGAATCAAGTGTAAAAAATACCCAAACCAAATTTAAAAGTACTATCTTCATTTTTCAGTGACTGATTGCTCTCCAAAGCATAAGTAACTAATGACGTCATTTGTCTTTTTTTTTACCTGATACAGATATAAAAATGCAATTTTTGTATTTATGAGACAAAACTGACCTAGAAACATGCATTGTTTATAATATTAGTCAGTTTCCGGTTTTGACCTTAGATGACCTTATCTTGACCTTTTATGGGGTACAGTTGTATAAATGGCTGTTGCTATTGATTTCTGCGTGTAAAATAACCCCTAAAACATGTGTCACAAAACTTTCGTTGACCTCTTGGTGACAGTGACCTTTTGACTGATATTGACTTGGACTTTGCAATGCAAATTCCACTTTTCTTAATGCAGGAAGATGTATTACACCTTGAAAGCTTTATGTGCATTGATAGTCTTAAATAACATAGGGTTTTAATTGAAAATAATAAACTATAACTCAATTAACTCGAATTTTTCCATATGACCTGAACCGTTGACCTGACATTTGACCTAACTTGAAAAATCGGTTAATGCATTCGATTTTTTTATTGAAAAGCTTTCCATCGCCGCCTGGCGGCGTCCTCGCTGCGGTTATTGGTTCGGAGATACGAGGGGGTAAAATTTACCCCCCTACGCCGCGCGTTCGGCTGGAGACCCCTACGCCGCGCGGGTTAAAAGGAACGTTTCATCCTTGCATTGGTTTTGAACTGAGATAGCCATTATCCTTGGACGTTATTGAAAAGTGTAAATTACTCAAACATTTTTTCCCAAAACTTAACCGTCTATAAACAGTTGTATTTTGAATTTGCATAAGGTTGCCTATTAGGGTAGGTCATAGGAAGGGGTAATATGACGAAATATTTTCCCGGAAAAATGGCGTAGCATATTTTTTGCCTTCGGGTATAAGTGTCATGAAAATTGAAAATGTGCTCAAATTTTGAGTCCGCAAAATCGCACTTGAAAATTAGCAAATTTGGCACAAATAAGCGATAATTGCCCCGGCTGGAAACTGGAAAGCACAATTGAAGAGAAAATAAATGGTTGGTGTGGTTGGATGTGGTCCGATAGGCATTGGCAAACTGTCCACTATATTTGTTTACCATCTTACCGAAATTGCAATAAAAAGGGCAAAAATCGCTGAAACTAGGCAATGTCATCAGCAGCTTGAGAATGCACTTTGCCAGCTCGTACATTTTTTACAGTTTGTACATTTTTTCATGGGCATAGACATCCATACAGAGGGTAGGTTTATACAGTCGGTGACAGTAGTATCTGACCCCCAAAAGATATAAAAATGTATAATTGTTTGTAAAAAAAATCGTAGAAAATGTTGCAATGTGTTCTATGATCGACGTGCAACTACATTTACATTTGTAAAAAGCTTTTGGATTCAATATCAAGCCTTATTACTGGCTGACAGCGCTTAATATCGCTTTTTGAGTCTGGAGGGTCCAATCTTGAGGGGAACCACCAGAGACAGAGCCCCCGCAATACAAGGGGCCCCGGGGTAGTGGCGACTCTAGCGTTGTTGAGCGGGGTGTGTGTGTGTGTGTGGGGGGTCAGATAAAAAGCAGTTACCAGGGGAGAACGTCAGCGAGAATTGTTGAGCGGGAGAAAGTAGAGAGATTTTCAAGTCTGGATTTTTTGGAGGGGCAAAACATGCATTTGCATACAAATTTCATTATTCGTTTTTGGGAGGGCAATTATCCATTTTAACCAACCGTAGAAGTAGCATATATCCAAAAAGATATATATGTCGGTATTAGAGGGCCCCGCCAGGCCCTAGAAAGCTCTATGACTACCTTGTGAAACCCAGCAAGGCCTTTCAAACTTTCAACACCTCTCACGCGGCACACGCCACGGGCAGTGATAGTCTGTAGTCACCCATATGAGTCGGCACTGGTATAAAGCAGGACCGATTGGATGTGGTTACTCAGCAAAGGAGCCCGTTTGTCAATCGGGCGTGCGGCTGCAAAGATATGAGCTTCTCAAAATCTCCAAAACGTTGCCACGGATCGGGTCGGGTCGCTCATACTCATATTTTTTCCATATACCACGGAAAGACGAGTGAGCGCTTCGCGCTCGCTCGTAGTTATTAAAAACGCCTAGATGAGACAAACATGATGGCGCCAACCATACTGCTAACCTAATTAAGTGCAGGCTCCGGCAACCCCTATTAGTGGCGGGGGGCACTATTCGCCCCCCCCGGAATCTCAGAATGCTACCCGTCCGATTTTTCAAAAATTCAAACGGTGATCGATTCACCTTAACATGATCTACATTTCTAAAAAACAAATGTTATAAATCTTAAAGTAGGGGGCAACGGGGCCAAAAGCAGTACAAAAATTAGAAAGGTATTTTTGATCCAACACAGCTGCCATGTTTATCAAACCGATTTTTATTTCAATCAACAGTCATCGATAGACATTGAGCCAGAAACTGATATGTGATGACGATTTCTTAAAATCCAAAAATTCATAGGCGTGTGCAGGTTCAACTAAATTTGGGGGCACCCAGTAAAAGGCTAAATTCAAACGTTTTTTGATGGCTTTTCTGAATTAAATGCAATAGTTCGTTATTTGTACATCAACAAAATAGTTAATTAAGCATATCTTTGTTACCATAGCGTCCAGGTTAACGAAAAAGGAGCCAAATATACAAAATATGATCCACAGTCATGCTTCTACCACGGCGGAATATAAATCAGTTACTGGTCATAGATAGTTCATTATTGAATGCTGCAAATCACATAGCGCGTATCCAGGATTCCCATTTAGGGAGGGTATAAAAACTTTGATAAAATAAAACCCGCTAATACAATACTAACTAGTCAAAATTACACTTTGCTGTGCACAATTTAACAATTCACATAAGTACTTACTTTTTACCCTACCGGGCTCGCCTATTCTCAAAATGTTTCAAAAAGGAACCCCCTGGTGCTTCTCGGAAAACTGCAGTATGTATGTCATTGTTAGTCCCATGCATCAAAGTTTCCTGCAATAATATGACCCCTTTTTCGATTCCAGCGCGACGCTCTGCAATAAATGTAGTTATTTTCTTCCTGAACTCATATTGATACAGTCTCATTCTCAAAATATTCTGGTTTATTGCACCTTAATCGCTCGCTATTCGTTATCACTATGCAAGTTTACCCCCTTTTTCTGTGCCTGGACACGCCCCTTGAAACCCAAGACGTAATAAATATGCCAAAAATTGGAAGGAAAACTATTCTCCAGCATTTTCAATAGCTATTAATCGCAATTTATGTTGCTTGATTGACTGTCAGCTAGGTGTTTCATATACTTTTTTGGAAATCCCCCCTTTTCAAGTACCTGAAAACCGGCCTCTGCCGTAAAAAATACAATATATCATGAAACATCAACAATTTGTACTTATTTGAATCAACCGTAAAGCTATGCAACTCTTCATTCTTGAAGGCATTAGAAGAATCATGAAGAACCGCATTTCCGTATTATCGGGCCCAATTTTTTTTTGTTCCCGAAAAATCCTCCCAAAACTGGGCCCTGGAACCGCCTCTGTTCAAAAAAGCAGAAAACTCCAAAATTTGACCCAGATGTGAAAATTAAATTTTAGGAAAATTCGAAAGTTCAAATAGCCTACTCGTACCGTTTCGGGATATCTAAAGAAAAACATGAGTGGGCAATGATTGCCCCCCTGTCCACTAATAGGGTTAAAGGGTCTTAACCGCGCACTGCAGGGGGGGTTTGATTTCCGCCCCCCCCTCAGGTTTTTCAGGAGTAGCGGGGGAAAACGGCGCGCGCAGCCGCCGCCAAATATCGTACAACCTGTTTGGCATCAATTACCCACACTTTGGAAAAGTTGTTGACTTCAGCAGGTCATCTCAGGTCAGGCACCAATCCATCGTCAAAGTGACCTCACCTTCAAAAATGTTTCAGTTTCGTTGCCAAAGCCACCATCTTTTTATCGAAACGTTTTGCAACTTGCAGGATTGTCATAAGAATATCAGTTACCTACATTTCGTATATCTCGGATTTTCGTATCGGTGACCAGGTCAGGTCAATTTTCCTGGACCTCCCCATTATAAGTGAATGGGAAAATAAACAAATGCTTCCCTTTCAGAAAATATGCATTGGATCAGGCCAATTCTTTCAGAATATGCTATTTTAGCTCATTCTAAATGATCAAGGTGCAATTGTTGCTTAGTGATTTCTACAAGGTCATCTGAGGTCATCTGGAGGTTCATCAGCAATGATTTTGCTAATAACTCTTGATAGAAAAGAGATAGAGACGATTACAGTTGACACCAATGTGTCTCGTCTCAGTCTCAAGCCACTGTTGCCCATATGCAAAACATGACCTACCTGGGTCACCAAAATGACCTTGGACCTGAGGTCAAATTTTGAAATTGACCCTTACCAGGATCACCGTGTATATGTTTCAAAGTGCATCAATGAGACAAAACACGATGGCTCAAAATGATTTCCTATCTTTCTTAGTGACATGCTATTCACGAAAAAAACTGTTTTGCTAAAAACAGTATTTGGACCTTTCATGGACCTCTGGGCTCTGAAAATTGATCTAGATCAATTTTAGGACATTACATGCGATTGCAAATTCAATAGCTATTTCGATCCTCTTTATTGTTCGCGCATAGCATCATAGTTTCCGAGATAATTCGGGTTTCTGAAAAGATCCTAAAAGTGTCCTAAAACCGAAAATCTGACCTTTGGTACACTGGTGACCTCAATTTTACCTGATCCAAGAAAAAACTGAAATACTTTCGATAGAGCTTGCCTAGAGCTATCTAACGCCGTTTTTCTGCTTGTCCTACGTTGCCGTAGTTTTGGAGATCCACGGGCCACGGGCGGAATCGAAACCCCCCCTGCAGTTCGTTTCGGCGCAAACCCCCTGCAGTGCGCGGGTTAACCTTTCACCTTTTCACCTTTAACCTTTAACATGGGGTTTTGAACTGAGATAGAAGATTTGTAGAGCAGATCGTAAAATGAGTTTTGGCTGAAGAATAAACTCGCAACGTTAAGTAGTTTCGACACAGGATAGTTAATAGTTTGCCCTTTTTAGAAAACAAAGCTTCGTTTCCCGAAACAGTTTCGATAGTTCGCCTCCAGGCGGGCGCCGTAGGTAGATCACTGGCACGTAGTACCTGATCACGACCAGGGTAACTCGACACCGGGTAGAACGGTAAGGAATGCAGCGCCAAAATGAATTAGACAACATACATTTGTTTTGAAAAATATTTTGTCTATGATAAATTAACAGTATTGCATGTATCATTAACTTGCATTTCCATAGATTAAATCTTAATTTATTGAAAATTCACTTCCAGCAAATCTACAGAAGCATAGTCGAAATTAGGATTATATTTCAGTATCTTATGGTTAGCATATGGCCAGAAAGGGGCGATCCAAGGGGGCAAAGGCCATGCCCCCCCCCCCCCCAAACCACCCGAAAATCGCGCAAATTTTGACCACATTCCTGAGTCGTCGGTAAAACTAAGCAACTTTACTAGAGAAAGTTGTTTTTTAAATCAGTTATTGATACATAAGCAAGCGAAATCCGATGAGTTTTCAGAAATATGCGATAATTTTTGGGATTTGCCCCCCCCCCAAACTGTCAAAATCACACTTTCTGGATCCGCCAGTGTATGGCAGCGGTAATCAAAACAACCAAGCGCTTCTACTAGCATTATAGATGACGCTGTAGTCGCCACTTCATGCTACGCCACAGTCGCATTAGGCGATACGCTATTTTTTAACCCCCAAGCCGATTTCACCTTTTTGTGCCCAGAATATCGAAAAATGCTAAAACAGCCCAAACTCCCGAGTGCTACCAACTGTTACCGGTGGGGGCTAATCACGACGCCTCGTTAACATCCGCTCAGCCGCCCGACTCGCGGCCGCCCTTTGACAGAGACTGTACTGGACGTCTGTGGAGCGGGACGAAGCGCAGAACGCCAGCTGCTTATCGTACGATTTATCGTGAAATACAAAGAAGAAACTTACTTCATTCTCCCACACACTTAAAAATATATATATCCATCATTGTCCCAAACCAAAGTCATCTTGTAGTGTTTGAGCTCAATATGCACCGTAATGTTGAATTTCAAGACAACCTTTTAATGTGACCGGCGTCAATGGCCCAAAAATTGGTGACAATTCAATGGTACGGCTGGTTATCAAAATCAACCAATTAACCCGCCGGCGTAGGGGTAAACTATTACCCCCTCCCTACTTTCCGCAATAAACTTTGAAAAACCTTAACCAGATAACGAGTCAAAATTTCAGTACCTATCCAGCATCTTTGACGTCTTCGTAAAAAAAAAATTATCGAAAAAAATCCAGAACTTTGGGAAATAATGACGTTTTCATGACGTCATTGTCCAGGCCATTTTGGGTCAAATAACGATAACTGTTGATTGCAACGTAGAAAGACATGCTTGATGCAAATTGCAAAACGCAAAATGATGAGAAAGGAAATTTAAGTTCTCTACAAAATTGGCATTTTTTTGATTTTCAAAATTTTGGGTTTTTGAACCCCCAAAAATCAAAAAACTTTTTCAGAAATTTCCACCCCAAATTTATATCTTTCAAGATTCAAAAAACCGAATATATAATAAGAGAAACCAAGTATAAATACGCAAAACAAAATTCAAGGTAATATCTTCATTTTTCAGTGACTGATTGCTGTCCAAGCATAAGTAGGTAATACGTCATTTTTCAAAATAACGTTTTTTTTTATTTTTTGACCTGATACAGATATATAAATGTCCTTTTTGTGTTTTATGAGACAAAACTGACCTAGAACCACATGCTTTTTATTCATATTAGTCAGTTTTCATGTTTTGGACCTTAGATGACCTGATTGACCTTTATGGGGTCAAGTTGTAAAGAAAACTGCTGTTGCTATCATTTTACGTGCAAATACACCTTAAAACATGTTGTCATAAGACGTTCTTGAACCTCTTGGTGACAGTGATCTCTTGTGACCCTGACCTTAAACCTTGACCTTTGCTGCCAAATTCACTTTTACTCAATGCAGGAGACGTATTACACCTTTGAGAGCTTTATGTGCATTGATAGTCTCATTCAAAGAATTATAATTGAAAGTATGAACCATGAACTCAATTAACTGGAACTTTCCATATGACCTGACCGTGACCTGACATTTGACCCAATTTGAAAAAAATCAGGTATGCATTCGATTCGTTTCATTGAGAGCTTTCGATCGCCGCCTTGCGGGTCTCGCTGCAGTCATTGGTTCGGAAGATAAGAGGGAGGGTAATATTTGCCCCCCCTACGCCGCGCGTTCGGCTGGAGACCCCAGCGCCGCGCGGGTTAACCCTTTAACCTTTATTAGTTAAGTCATTTAAAAAAGTTTTTGCATAAACAGCTTCTTGACCGACGATGACCTCTGGAGCCAAAAACCCAGTGCTAAAATATTGTCGGAAAATATTGTCGATTTCAAATTGCAAAAGCTTTTGATTGTTTTACTCAGCTTGATCCTAGTTCATAGTTCTCGAGATAAATAGGAGTACCTGGAGCGAAGTCCTTAATCTGTAAAATCTGACCTTTGGTTACCTCTGAATTCTGATGACCCTAATACTCACCGACCTAAAAAGAGACAGCAGTACTTTTGATAGAGCTTGTCTCGAGATATCTTACTTCGTTTTCCGCTTGTGGCTACGTAGCGTTGTTTTCGAATCATATGGGGGCAAAATCCACCCCCCTCCAGGGCGTGCAATTCTCAGAGGCCCTCCAGGGCGCGTGTTAAGCACCGGTGTCTTTCCTAGCGAAGAGTGTTTGTGAAGACATAATGAATCGTTCTAAATAATGCAGTCCAATACACATCTCCAGCAATAAGAACAAAGTGACCGACATATAAATGCTCAAAAAGTATTAACCCATCCTATTTCGCATTTCCCTGAATATTGTTCAGATGGTGCAGCATTGCTCATGCACATAGAAGCGATGATGCCATTCATACCGAAACTGTCCAATAGTCTCGAATTACAGATCAAGTCGTCAGCATCCCACAGAGAGCAGATTATCTGCCCACATCTCCAGATTTCGGGCTATAAAGCTTGTTCAGCTCTGTTCCACATGCAGGGGAGTGACTGCGCGGCGCCATGCGACACTGCCCTCGGAGCCGTTCCCGTCCGTTAGCCATGTAATCCTAGCCGACGATGATGTCCGCCGCCCCTCTCCCTCTCAGTCCCTCCCATGCCCCTCCCCCTTCACCACTCCCTTCTCTGGCGCCAGCTTATGACTTCAAACCATCGCAGGAGCGGGTTATCAGCCGGTAAAAGGCCGGGGACGGCTGGATTATCAGAACCGGACAAGGCGAGGGGGACGGCTGGGTTATCGCCGGACAGGCGGGGGTACGCTGGATTTATCAGCCGGACAAGGCGGGGAACGGCTGGATTATCAGCCGGAACAAGGCCATGGGACGGCTGAAATTTCAGCCGGGACAAGGCGAAAGGGTGTCGGCTGGGTTATCAGGCCAGACAAGGCGGGGGACGGCCTGACATTATCAGCCGGACAAGGCGGTGGACGGCTGGGGACAAGGCATGGACGGCTGGATTATCAGCCGGACAAGGCGGGGACGGCTGGATTATCAGCCAGACAAGGCGGGGACGGCTGGGTTATCAGCCGGACAAGGCGGGACGGCTGGGTTATCAACCGGACAAGGCGCGGGACGGCTGAGCTATCAGCGGACAAGGCGGACGCTGGATTATCAGCCGGACAAGGCGGACGGGCTGGGTTATCAGCCGGACCAAAGGCCGGACGGCTGGGACAAGGCATGGACGGCTCGGATTATCCAGGCCGGACAAGGCGGGGACGGCTGGATTATTCAGCGCGACAAGATCGGTGACACTCTTCTTTCATATCAGCCTCTTTAGGAGCAAAAAGTGTGAAGATGGTTCCGAACACGAACACAAAAGCGCAAAATGAGTCACAATAACTTAGCGAGAATTAGGAGAAGAATTAAGATCGACAATTAGTCCGCAAAATTACGAATTTTTTCTGCGACTCATTCTAATGATTTATCACAAAAAATTAATAGGTTTTCAACCATGCAGAAAAACTCAAAAATTCAACCAGCCACGCACAGTCTTCAACACACAGATTCTTGTATAAACAAAACATGCCGGCTGCCACGACTTTCAAAGCAGAAGATGTTTTTGGCAGCTCGTCGGGAAACAACACATGAAGGAAAGTGTGCATGTCGGTTGAAGCCTGAAGATAACCTTCAAGCAATGGTCACAATGGTCACGACAAAGTGCGCGCACTTGGTCACAGTCGCAATGGTGAAGGAATAGGATCACCCACTTTGTGCGTAAGATTCTGTAGCGCTCAGCCGCTGTCTTTGGAATATTTGTTTAGTGGTAAAAAACGTCACCTGTCTTTAACACCTGAAAAGATTTAAATGATGCCAAAATTATTTATAAATCACTAAATATTTAAAGGCGTCCCCCAAAAAGCTCAACATTTCTAAATTATTATGTAGTAACTAAAAAGTTGATGAATTAAAAGAACAAGTAAGTCACATCAGTTTATTTCAGTTGCAAATTGGTCACATTCGCACGTGGGCAAGTGCGTAAGAATTTGCAACTCTGCTTTTAAAGTGAATAATCCACCTTTCTGAAAGCTGTCAAATACGCCCGTTGTAGACACAAATATGAATTAAGTGATGCTTAAAACGATGGTGATATTTGTTTCTTGAAAAGTCACTCAACTTCGTAAAAAATGTTGACAGTGACGTCATTATTGGGCTATAGAGACCTATAGAGAATAAGCGCAATCTATGTAGACAAATCTGGCGACTTGAATACAAACAGGTATTTTGTTATCGTACTCGCAGCAGGTAAACCAGCTAAGTTTCGATAATACATTTAAAAATAGGTCGTTTTTCTCCCAGGACCAACAATCTTGGAGTCGGATTATCATAGAAGCCAATCAACGGCGGCACTTGCATACACCCACTTTTCAAATTCCAAATTAAATTGTTACAAAACGGATTAAATTTGGGAAAAATGGTTTGATAATTTTTACTGTTAAATAACAGCCATACCTAATGGCTATCACAGTTCAAAAAAGGAGACGGCCCTGGTGGCCCTTAAATACTTCTGAAGTACCTACTTTTAACTCTTTAAAGACCACGGTTAGCGTGGTCTCTTCTACCCATGATACCGCGCTTCGCGCGGTCTCGTCGGCATTTTTCGGCGCTCGCTTTGCGCGCTTCCGAAAAAGGCTCACCGTGCCTCCAGGGGGGGGGGGCTCCGTCACCCCCCCCCCCTTGGCTACGTTCCTGACCTCTGGTGACCTCAATATTGGCTTAAGCTAAGCAATGACTAAAGTAACTTCTAATATCAATGTTGGGAGCTTCCGAACGTTATTTTATCGTTTTTGTCTACGTCCCATAGGAGCCAAGTTCGAGGGCGGGATCTTAACACCCCCCCCCCCCCTCTTCCGGCACGGCACAGGTGGCGCCGAGCACTGGCACGACGCGGGTGACATCATCCTACCTCCCACGTCACGTTTCAGTCCGTGTTTAACCGGTACTCAGACACCGAACGGATGTTTCTCACCTGTCCCGACTGGACAGGTGTTTCCCTCCCGTCTGATCTTTGCTCGCTTGGCCAGAAAACAGCACTAGGTAAATAAACCACCTGGTAAGAATTCCAGAACTGCTGATGAGGCAAATACAAACCTCATTACACTGGCCTGCGTGGTTTATAAGGTCAAGAGTTTCTCAACCGTTTCTAGATCAGTTTTTTGTTTCGCGCTGACTCCGAAAATGGCACTCCTTGATTGGCTCCTGTTTTTGCGCTATTCCA
Organism: Semibalanus balanoides; assembly: GCA_014673585.1. Taxonomy (NCBI): domain Eukaryota; kingdom Metazoa; phylum Arthropoda; class Thecostraca; order Balanomorpha; family Balanidae; genus Semibalanus; species Semibalanus balanoides. The sequence continues at coordinate 26,235 of VOPJ01008988.1, forward strand.
AAAACACAATTTTATGTTTTGTAATATTTTGTCCTGTTTTATATGAGTAGCTCTATAAAGATAAGAAACACAAAACTTGCAAGACAGATGGAGAGTATAATCTTCTTTATCGTTGCAAAGTTTCGTGACCCTATACAAATATATTCCTGGTCAAATGCCCTAAAGGGGACATCGGGCGTCGGCCGCGGGAGCCTGTTTTCGTGGCGCCGATTTAAAGGGAACACTGCCACCTTACAAGGGAATAGTTCACCTTGACAAAAAAAAACGAGAAAAAGCTCAGAAATGATGCAAGAGAAGCAAGAAATTAAGTATCATATTACTAGTAAGTCAAAGAAACCTATATTTAC
>VOPJ01008993.1:0-13407 GCA_014673585.1 Semibalanus balanoides
ATACTTTAGGCATTTAAAGTCCGCCCCTGTAGCTCACTGGGAGAGCACTGGTCTTCTGACCCATCTCAGTAGTGGCAGCCTGGGTTCGAGTCACTTTGGCGCTTGCTATTTGCTCCCGACTGGGATGGCCTGCGGCCAGTGGCAGCGGTCACACTCAATGCCAGGTGACGTCAGCGAGCAGGGCAGACTATGTCCAGGTATGTTGGGCACATAAAACCTTTGTCTCTAAATTCTGCCGACCAACAGGAATTGCGCAATCCGGAGGTGAGGTCAGGACCAGCGCAACAAGCTCTGCTTAGCGCAGGTCCTGACCTCGGAAAGCCATCCCTTCAAAGCATTCAGACTAAATTTATAAATTTAAAAAAAAAATGTATGCAGGCTGCTTGTAACATAAACAACAGTTGTGCTTGGTAATAATGGCAATGGTTGTGGTAAGTTTCCAGCAGAATTTGTGTATGATGCAATTCTGATGTCAGCAAATATGATGTCATACTACCGCCAAAGTTTTTGGGAAATTAAACTTTGTCTTCTACAAGGGGCCTTCTTGTCCTCTGGCAAAAGTACTTGGCATAGCGAGGTACCTACCTCCTTTCACAAAAATCCATTGTTTTATATGCATAGGCGTAGGAGCCGGGGGGCAGGGGGGCATCTGCCCCCCCAACATTTCGGATTTTAACATTACGCCTATGGACGTTGCATGGAAAGAATCGACTTCAAAATGTCATTTGCCCCCCCAACTTCAAATGAGTTCCTACGCCCCTGTTTATATGCTCTACAAATCTGTCTATCTCTGTTCAATATCCCATGTTAAAGGCAAACTATTCCTTTTAAATGCATACAAATTTATCAATCTAATTTTTGGTTAACTCCCAGTCCCTGGCTCCTGCAGTTCAAAGTTTCCTAACTAAACTAACCTAAAAAATGAGCATAAACAAACTCTACATTTAAACAAAACAGAACGGAGTGGTAGCCATAAGGTTAGGACACAAATCAAAATAGGTAGTTAAATCCAGAAAGAATACCTATATAAATATGAAATTTATCGACACAAATGTGAATAAATGGAAAATAAACATAGATTGGGGTGTGCCTACACTTCAGGCTAAGTAACAAACAATTGATAGCAACAAAGAAGGCTAGGTCGGGGAGAAGCACGGCAATAAGGAATTACGTTGTTATAGGGCCTTGGGAATTACTAAGCTAATAACTTGCCTGCTATGACAGCTTCTACAATTGTTGCATTATTTTTCAACTTTGAAAATAAAAGGCCAGCAATTTATTATAACAATTTCAAGACTGAACCAGACAGGATAAATACCGGGGGGGGGTTCAAGTTGTGACGTAGCCGTGACGTCACCATTGCAGGAGAATCCCGCTTCTCATGATAAAGGATGCAAAGTGACAGAAAGTTCCCCTTTTATTTTGGTGTATAAAGATACGATGACATAAGTTTATATGCTCAATGGAAAGCTCGTCTCTCAATATTCTGGCATGGTATCCGATTATTACATGAGGCTTACAATTCGTCCACAATATATTGGGCGCGTTCCGGCGGGGCCGAGACGACGCCGCCGAGCCTCACGGGCGCAAGCTTGAGACTGTGCCGTCGTTCCATGGCCGTGACGATAATCCAAGTTATTTCCTAATATATACAATGTGCCGTAAATGCAGAACGAATTTGACTTTTAAATGCTCAGCTAGGATATAAAATGAAAATATCTGTCAAAATGAATAACGGCCAGCAGAAGCCAGTTCCGTTGCACCAAAAAGAAACTTAATGGTCTGATTTGCGCATGCAGATGGCCGCAGGGAGCTAGTGAGCCAGTAGTTTTTGAACGTCGCAAGCTAACAATCAGTCAGTTTCTTACAATTATACGAAAAATATTATTTAATTTTTTTATTTAATGAAACTAATAATATTGTTTGCAACATCAAACCTAATCATAGTGAATCCGCAGGCCAGCTGCTGCAAAAATTCAGCGTTAGTTCGCCGTTTTCCCGACGCAGAAGACCAAGGTGATCGAAATTTTGCTCATAAATGAAATGTGTTACAGCTGATAATATGTTTTATCATGAAAGCATGTATTTAGATGACATATGTTTCGAAAAACTGTATGAGTTAATTTAGTGAAAATATTATTTTCATTCTAATAACACAAACTTGTATTAAATTTACTCGGAAATATTTTTCGACGAGGCACCATATCCTACTATATAGTTTAAAAATCTAGGTTTGTCAGAGTTGAATTCAAAAGCATACAGAAAAGAGTTGATTATGGTAACATAGTTCAGTATGTTCTAGTTCGAAAGCCGTGACGTAACTTCTGAAGCAAATTGATTCCTAGCATATCATTTGATATATAACTCTTGATAAATAGACGGGTTAGACGCGGTGGGTGTTTTGAAATTGTAATGTTCGTTGATAAGTAAATTTCATTGAAAAGCAAACAGATCTGGTTCTTTTTTAACTAATCACACCTAACCTAAATAACAACATAACTACTAAGCCAACTAGACTAACTAACTAACCTAACTAACAAACCTAACTACTAACTAACCTAACGTAACTAACTAATAACCCTTACTAATTTAACTGGCTTTTAACTTTCTGAACATTACATTTAAAACACAGCGACCGGTGGGATATTTGGAAATGCCGAATATAAAATACAGGCCTGAGCCTGACATATACGCGCTGAACTGTGCGGCTGTGTGCGGCACAGCATTTATCAGGGGTTACCTTTAGCGACATCTATGGGCCAGAATAGGAACCACCAAGGCCATATATCTATATAGATATATATATATATATATGGAACCACTGCGCCGTGCGGCGCAGCATACATCAGGCGTTAACTTTGAGAGACATCTGTGGGCCAGAATAGGAACCACTGAGCCGTGCGGCACAGCATATATCAGGCGTTAACTTTGAGAGACTTCTATGGGCGAGAAGAAGAACCACTGAGGCGTGCGGCACAGCATATATCAGGCGTTAGATTTGAGAGACATCTGTGGGCGAGAAGAAGAACCACTGAGCTGTGCGGCACAGCATATATCAGGCGTTAGATTTGAGAGACATCTGTGGGCGAGAAGAAGAAACACTGAGCAGTGAGCCGTGCGGCACAGCATATATCAGGCGTTAACTTTGAGAGACATCTGTGGGCGAGAAGAAGAACCACTGAAACGTGCGGCATAGCATTTATCAGACGTTAATTTGTATTATTAGAGACATTAAAATTGAACCGAGACCATAATAGGAGCTGCTGAGCTATGTGGCGCAGAATGCATCATGTCCTGTCCTTGAAGAACGATTTATTGTGGGATTACATTTGCTTAGCGATGGTTTCCGAAATAAAATGTGTAAGTAGCAGGATGAGGCGGTGATCATATGACGATGTGATCATATAAACGCCTTAATGAGCCGGGCCATAAATTAGTTGAGTATTGATAGCAGACCAGTCACGTAGCCAGGATTTCGTTCAGCGGGGGGAGGGGTGCCTAGAAAAGGGCCTTCCCGAGCGTTGAAAGACCCTCAAAACAAAAACAAATGGATATTAAAAACTCTACGGATTTTGTCTACTTTATTTTGTGAGGCCCCCTTTTTTCAACTTTTGATGAGCTGGATTGGACTAGGACCATCAGGACCATCAGATAGGCCAATGAACCAGGCACGTAGCCAGGATTTGCCAATTAGGCATGTTCAGGGGTTTTCTTAGCCACGCAGGACCCCTTTTGGTCAATTCAGGGGCCCCTTCGATCTGCACAGATATATTTTGACCTTAACAGGAGCCCTCTAGTCTGTCAAGGGGCCCTTCAGACTGTTCAGGGGCCTTCCGAGCTGGCCAGGGGCTGCACTGGCTGCTTTTCACTCTGCCGACATGCTCACTGCTCAGGGGCCTCTCCGACCTGCCTATTTCTCAAGGCCCTATTTTTCTCTAAAGACCACGCTTCGCGTGGTTTTTAAAGAGTTTAGAGCACTTCAGAGGTTCTATAGGGGCACCAGGGCCCTCTCTGGGCACCAGGGCCCTCACAAGTCTCTCTGTGGGTTAGAAGGGTCTATAAGCACGCCAAATGAGCCCTCGCCAGTACGGAGGGAACATCCGTTCTACTGGCCCCTTCAACGCTCGGGAATGGACCCTTTCAACGCTCGGGAATGAGCCTTTTCAACAATCGGGAATGGGCCCTTTCGAGGCGCCCCTGGGCGAAATTCTGGCTATGTGCCTGGTAGAGACAGTTTTGAGGAGCGATTGGGGGAGGGGCGAACAGGGTCGGATCCAAGGGGAGCTCATCAGCGTCATGGCTTTACCAAAACCACCTAAATCTGCTGAAAATTAACACATTTTAAATAAATGCTCTGCATCTTGCACAAAGAAGTTGGATTTCTGTCGGACGGCCCATCAAACCAACGTCTTTGGCCGGTCTGCATCCGCCAGAAGGCTTGGGCTTTCTTTGGAAGCCTTTTAGTCTACTATGTGAAACGGCAAATTTACTGAATTGAATGGGGGGGGGGGGGGTATCTTCCCTGACGTAAGTATTTTTGCAATAGCTCAAAAACCAATAGCGACATCAACGTGGAACTTTGGTTACCTAATCTTTGGGTAGCGAATTTAGTGAGTCACTACTAACAAGTTTTAACTCGACTACAATGAGGTCAGGCGGTAAAATGACTATCATTATTGAATTATAGGTACATACGTGTAAATTGATTCATTGAACATGTGTATCATGACTTTCGGATATTTTTTGCGCATAGTTACCTTTTGTGACCTGACCTTGAGCTTAACCTTCGATCCCCAAAAGTTCGTTTGGGGAGCAATTCACCAAAAGTCTCACACATACATATATATTGAATTCACCTCTTGATACATGAAGAGGTGATTTAAAACATTTTTTTTTCGTAAAAGCTGCTTAAATGTTTTTTTTTTTTTAAACGGGAAACGTGTCAATTTGTTAACCGATTTCAGGCGGTTTGGAAGGCTTGGCCGCTTTGCCACTCTTAGATCCGCCAGCTGCCAAAAACATTGGGGGGGGGGTGAGTACCATTGGCGGGCCGAACTCAGCATTGAAGGGGCCGAGGGCCACCCCAAAAGTATATAAATCGACACCCATGCCTGAGGGCTGAGGGTTCTGAGGGTCTTGGTCCAATCCAGTTTATCAAAAGCTGAAGAAAAAGGGGCATCACATAACAAAGTGGCCGAAATCCGTAGAGTTTTCATACTGTTTTATGGGGGCCTTTCAACGATCGGGAAGGGCCCTTTTGAGGCGCCGCCTCCCCCTCCCCCCTCTGGAGGAAAACCTGGCTACGTGCTTGGCACTAGTTCAGGCAAAATAGGCTAGAGTGTTATAGCATAGCAACAGCATGATTCCTTCCGACTCTTTAAATACAGCGGTTCCCGGTTTAGCGTGCTGGGAGCCTCTGACCATCACTTAACTGAGATCCTGACGCTGCGGTCGGGAGACATCCACCGACGGTCCACGCCCCGCCCACCACACAGATTATTGCGTCATCGGCAACGATTTCCCGCTGGTCGCCATGGCAACGTGACGTCACTGTCCGCCAGTCGATACGGCCGGCTATTGAATGGCGGTGCGGCGAGTTGATGTTCGCGGCGAGCCTCTCCCTGAAGGTCGGCCAGTCACGCCGCCCCGAGTCTGACCACCAACTCGGCACTGCAGCGGAACTCAGGTGAGATGACCGCGCCTCCGCACCATGACCGGTCCCAGCTCCTCTGGTTAGTGACTCACACTGACAGCAGGGGCTCAGGTCACTGCTGCAGATGCTTGGAGCGCTGTACTGCGTCAGTTTTACTAGACTGTGGCTCATAGTGACGGCGGTGCTTAGGTAACTGTGATCGGATGGGGCGGAGCAAAGCAAGTGTTTCGGAGAGCGGAATCGTAGTCTGTATGACCGACCGGGAAATGTAACTCAATTACCAATAAGCGTGTACCAGGGGTGTAGTTTCCTATTGAGTTCAAGGGAGCTGCAGCCACCCTAACTTGGCTTCAGCCCCCCCCCCCAACTTGGACGAGGAAGTGGGTCAATCCGGGAAGAAATCTGTATTGTTGATTTTGATGGTGCGATAAGCTATTTTTCCCAGCTCAGCCCCCCAACTTCCCTGGAGAAGCTAGTCCCTGGCGTGTATACCTACCTAACTAGGGGAATTGAATAGAAGCTGATGGTGTTGCAGTCTTCCAAACTTACTACATCCGACCTCGGCACCACAAGAAGCATAGAAAACAAGAAACGAAACGACACAAATTTGGTTTACTTTGAAATTGAATGTGCTCTCTTCAGCATGCAGACCAAGCATACAAGGAAGTGGGAACCCCTATTCTATATCTCGTACCTATTGTGTGATGGTTATTTTTCACATACTATGAATTTCAGACCCCGTGAAACAAAAAATCAAAACTTATGGTACTTGCCATTGACTCGTAACGTTACGATCTGCTCGGTAGCCCATTTCCACAGCAGCAGAGGGCTATCGTACGTGAGGTTGTGACCTTTCAATAAGCACAGTTGCTGTTTATCGTCCATCATCGTCGGTAGTTCACGGTGCTGTTGGGAGGTCACAACTCAGCACTATCCTACGTCAACGGTAGCCTCTACATGTGGGGTCACTGGGAATTGGTTTACCGAGCAGAACGAGTCAATGACAAGAACCATAAGTTTGTATTTATTGTTAACAGACTATACGGACAGAAATCGGCGCCTGGGCTGAAATAGACTGTGCGAAAATTTTATTCGGATTCGGTCATCCCTTAACAAATTGTCGACAAAAAGCGGGGTCTCACGCGGTCGGCGGTCTGAAATCCATAGTAGTGCTAACCCGTCCCGTGGCTGAGGGGTCCCTATAACCACACACCAAATTCGAACACAATCAGCCCAGCCGTTGCGGAGTTTTTGCGACAAAACACTATCCAAACCTGCCGGTCACGCGGCACGCGCTCAGCGCCATAATAAGGCGCAAGTGGTAAAGTCCAACCAACAAGGTGAGTCGGCACTGATAAAAAACAGGGTAGGTTGGATGGGGCTACTCAGCAAAGAAGCCCGCTTGTCAATCAGACGTGCGGTTCTTCTCAAAAGCGTTGCCACGAGTCGGGCCGGGTCGCTCATAATCAGATTTTTCCCATATACCACGTAAAGACGAGCGAGCGCAAAGCGCTCGCTCGTTGGTAGTCACCAACGCCATTTTTTATCAGTGCCGACTCACGCTGAGCGATTACATGTTGAGTGGTGGTGCAAGCCAGTGATAATAAATTGGGGATTGATAACCCGTGCTACCCGTGGCACACCCGTCGTACCTAAAATATGTTTTTGTACCCGTCTTACACCCGAGTCTCCTGGATGGTGTCTCGTATCTCCTGGAGGCATGGATTTTTCTCATTCATGCTGGAGGGAGGCACCCTACCGAAAAGAAACCGCTGTCCCATTTCTCCCCGCCCAACCCATGAATGAGATGAGATGAGATATTTCTCATGCATGCCCAACCCAACCAGCCCGTGTCCTATGTAACGCACTACTAAGTTAATGAAAAAGTAATGCGTCAACTCGGAATAGAACCGGGCGCCTATCATTACGAGCGAGCGCGAAGCTCGCTCGTCCTTACGTGGTATATGGAAAAAATCTGATTATGAGCGGCCCAACCCAACCCAACCCAACCCGACCCAACCCGTGACGATGCTTTTGAGAAGCTTATATCTTTGCAACCGCACGTCCGATTGACAGACGGGCGTCTTTGCTGAGTAGCCCCATCCAATCAATCCTGTTTTGTGATCAGTGCCGACTCATGTGAGTGACTACCACTGCGCGTGGCACGTGCTGCGTGAGGGATGTTGAAAGGAGTTTTGTCGCAAAACTCCGCAACGGCTGGGCCGATTGTGCTCTAATTCGGTGTGTGGTTTGAGACCCCACCATTGACAATGTTGTGCAGTTCAAACTCTGGTATATGGAAAAAAATATGATTATGAGCGACCCGACCCGACTTGTGGCGACGCTTTTGAGAAGCTCATATCTTTGGAACCGCACGTCTGATTGACAAGCGGGCTTCTTTGCTGAGCCCCATCCAACCCAACCTGTTTTTTATCAGTGCCGACTCATGCTGGTGACTACCACTGCGCGTGGCGCGTGCCGCGTGAGGGGTGTTGAAAGGTGTTTTTGGTCTGCAAAAAACTCCGGCGCAAGCGACTTGGGCTGAGTTTGTGGTTCGAGATTTGGTGTGTGATTTAAGGGGACACCCTCAGCCACCGCTTTTCCACTAGTCAGGGGAGTGGGGTGTCCTGCACGTGCGGCACTAGTGCATCACCCCCCTATATTGGAGACTCACATCTCAGAAACGTGGCTAAAAAGCGAATTGAGTTTTGAATTGGTGAGTGCAGAGCCACCGTCCTTTCCACAAGTCAATTGGTTAGGTAGTGCTATCTGCAGCGTGTGCACGTGCCACTTATCCCTAGTTCTGTATCTTCAGGAACGGCTTGAATCCGATTTGTGTTTCGAAATTATGGTGGGCTTAGGGGACCTTCTCAGCGCCGCCTTTTCCCTACAAGTCAGGGGTCGTGGGTGGCTCGTGCAGGGTTGCGCACGTTGCACCCGCCTAATATATAGTAATCGTCAGGTAAGGGACTTTGGCCAATTGCTGGTTCAAAGTTTGGTGTTGGTGGTTAGTGAGTTAAGGACCTCCTCAGCCGCCAATTTCCCCAACAAGTTTAGAGGATGGTATGTCTCCTGTACGTAGCGCATACGTGCGCCAACTTTTTTTGCCATGCGCAGAAACCAACTTCCGCGCGATTGAGTTGAAATTCACCATACATTTCCTTCGCGCTCGCTAGTTCATCGCTAACTACGGCGCTTTACTGGTATTTGAAGTCCAGTGCTCTTACCATTGAGCTATCGGACATATGTCATCTAAAGGCAGACTGCTTAACTTTAATTGGGACTATGCGAAGTGCGAACAGACAGACAGAGAGACAGACTGACTTATTTTAGATAGTAAGTTTGATTGGCATTCCGTATGCATCCTGGATCATAGGTGAAGTCAAATGCTTTTTGCCATTTATTTTATATTTTGGTCAATCCTAAATTTATAACTCAAATTCCTGTCTAATTCAGTTTAATAGTTAATATAAAACAATTCAAAATAGGTATTGATAAATAATAAGCCACACGACACATCATAACAAATTCAGCAGAGGCAATAATGATTCAGCAGAGGCAATAATGATTCAGCAGAGGCAATAATGAAAGGTTTGAGCGCGAAAGTCGTTGTGTGTCTCAGCAGTGTCTGATGACGGCTGTGTGTCTCAGCTGTGTCTGATGACGGCTGTGTGTTTCAGCTGTGTCTTATGACAGCTGTGTATTTCAGCTGTGTCGGATGACGGCTGTGTGTTTCAGCTGTGTCTGATGACGGCTATGTGTTTCAGCTGTGTCTGATGACGGCTGTGTTTCAGCTGTGTCGGATGACGGCTGTGTGTTTCAGTTGTGTCTGATGACGGTTGTGTGTCTCAGCTGTGTCGGATGACGGCTGTGTGTTCAGTTGTGTCTGAATGACGGCTGTGTGTATTTTCAGACTGTGTCGGGAGTGAAAACGGCTGTGTGTTTCAGGGTTTGTCTGATAGATCAGCTTGTCGTAGTTTTCAGTTGTGTCCTGACTGACGGTGCTGTGTGTTGTTCAGTTGTGTCCCTGATGACGGCTGTGTGTTTCAGGTCGTGTGTCGGATGACGGCTGTGTGGTTTCGAGTCTGTGTCCGATGGGGCTGGTGTGTTTGCAGTTGTGTCTTGATATGGACGAGGTTGTGGTCTGTCTCAGCTGGTGTCGGAATGACTGCTGTCAGTGTTTTCAGATTGTGTTCTTGAGACGGACTTTGATGTGTTTCAGCTGTGGGGTCTGAAATGACAGCTGTGTGTTTCAGCTGGGTGTCGGATGCGGTTGTGTGTTTTCAGTTGTCGTCGGATGACGGCCGGTGGCGGTGGCGTTTGCCCTGTACCGCATGGAGTGACGGACAGCTTGTGTGTTTCAGTTGTGTATGAATGACTGGTTTTGGGTTATCAGCTGTGTCGGATGAACAGCTGTGTGTTTCTAGCTGTGTCTGATGACGGGCTGTTGGTGTTTTCAGCTGTGTCTGATAGACGCTGTGTGGTATTCAGCCTCTGTGCTGCTGAGTGACGGCGCGGTGCGGTGGTGCTTCTGTCTGCTGGGAGTGACGGACAGACTGTGTGTGTTCAGCTGTGTCTGATGAACGGGCTGTGTGTCTGCAGCTTGTGTCTTGATTGACGAGCGTTGGTGTGTTTCAGCTATGTCTGATGACGGGCTGTGTTTTTTCACTGTGTCTGATGAAGGCTTTGTGTGTCTCAGCTGTGTCTGATGACGGCTGTGTGTTTCAGCTGTGTCTGATGACGGCCGGTGCGGTGGTCTCCCTATCTGCTGAAGTGACGGACAGCTGTGAGATGCAGTCGGCTCAGCGGCTCACGCGGGAGACGTCAGCTGGTCGGCGGCGCTCAGTCCGACTGCCAGGTCCCCTGGCCTCAGCCAGCCAGCTGTGAGTGGCCCAGCTCCCCTGGCCTCTATAGCCAGCCAGGTGTGAGTGGCCCCAGCTCCCCTGGCCTCTGTAGCCAGCCGGGTCTGAGTGGCCGTGGTCCGCCGGACGGAATGCTGCTACTGAGCTGCCCTCCACACAGCTCCAGCGCGGGCTGACAGAGTCCGTCACTCCGCCTCTCCTCCTCGCCCTCCGCCTCCTCCTCCGACGCCGCCTATCGACAGCGCCTTGTCGACGGTAAGTGGCCGCCAGCGTCCAGCAGCTCAATGTGGGTCACTGCCACTGGTTTGTAGAAACCTTCTTGTGACGTTGACAGTTTTGAGCATTGATGGAATGGCGTAACACAGCTGTGCAATGGCGAAATGACTATCAGTATTTCATTCATTTGTTTCACGAACAAATACATCGATGTGATATGAATAGCAAACTAACGGGGACATAAGTTTTACAAACGAAGATAAAGGGCATGACATTTTCGTCAGAAATTTGTTCATGAGGATGAACTCGTCAGAAAAATGGTCATCAGACTCTAGACAGAACAGCGGAAGGATGATTAAAGTTGAGCCAGAGTGACACAGCTCTGTTTCTGCTTGCTGCTCGCCTGCTGTTGCCAGAGGCAGAGGCGGACAATCCCGGAGCCCAGTGACGACGTGAGGCGACCGTGTGCGACAGGTACGCATGCCGTGTGGCCGTGCTCCGCAGGTCGCACGATGCCCGAGCAAAGTGACGACTACCGAGTGGTCGTGTTCGGAGCCGGAGCCGTCGGGAAGTCGTCGCTGGTTCTGCGCTTCGTGAAGGGCACGTTCCAGGACAACTACGTACCGACCATTGAGGATACGTACCGGCAGGTGGGTGAACAACCAAACCGCCGCGACAAAAAGTGAAAACTCGACACAGAAATAGTGGTCACTAGTGCTAACCCGTCCGCTCCGCTGGGAGATTACAGGTGGAGTGGTGGTGCAAGCCAGTGATAAGCTATTGGGATTGATAACCCGTACTATCCGTGGCACACCTGTCGTACTAATAATACGTTGTTGCACCCGTCATAGATCCGAGTCTCCTGGATAGTGTCCCTAATTGCGGTTAATGTGCACACCAGCGCCATGTATATGGCATATTTGCTGAATGCCGATGCGCACACCAGCGCCACCTATAGTGTATTCGCCGAATGCACCTCGCTGGCTGCGTGTAGTTGAAGTTCCGTTTATCAGATGGCGGTATTATCGGTGAGAAATTGTGTTGTGCTATTGTTTTATAAACACAGACATTATCTTAACTTGTAGGAGGACAGTTTGATATTGGGAAATATAGGGAATACACTAATACACATTTAGTGCGTTCATGCGATCTGCAAAATTAATTTCTTAGAAACTGTTTATGCTAATGTGTCGAAACTGCATAACATTTCGAACAAATGAAATGTATCAGGACAAAAAAAGGTTTGGACGAACAGGCAGACAGAGAGACAGACGGACAAACTTGCTTTAAATAGTAAGTTAGATTTGCACCAACCAGGTAAATCAAAGAAATGGTTCTGCAGCACAGGAGTTTTCAGTTTTAACACCACCGTCGCTGCATCTTCTGCCACAACATTTTGTCCTCGTTTTAAACTTGACATGAATGACCGTTCCTGATTCCGGCGTCCATTGTTTCGTTTCCAGGTGATCAGCTGCAACAAGAACATTTGCACGTTACAAATAACAGACACGACCGGCAGTCACCAGTTTCCGGCGATGCAGCGGCTCTCCATCTCCAAGGGGCACGCCTTCGTACTCGTCTACTCCATCACTTCACGGCAGAGCCTGCAGGAGCTCAGGTGGGAAGGATAGGTACCTAGTACCTACATACAGGGTGTAGCAAAATTATCCGGACATCTATTTTTGCGCAGTTTCCGCTCGCACTCGTCCCTGTGTGGAGGTAGGAGCGGGGAAGTTTGATGAATCCGTATCTGCGCTTCCGGCCCACACTGCCCGGGCGACCTGACCTTTGGGTGGTGGCCCGAGCCCTCAGTACGGGACGGGTCACCGCCAGAGTCACTTGTCAGTTTTCATCCGGGCAACAATGAGAAAAGAATGCCGCCATGTCAAACTCTAGTCTCCGGCGATCATTTTAGGCACTTTTCGCGATTTGGAAACCATTTGGCCTCGCTTCGAGACCATACAAGCATGAATGAACTTTTGCAATAGATGGTCTCAGAGACCATCTAGAGAGCACACACTATCATAAAGTCAGAATCGAACGCACAGCTTCTGGAATGGAATGCTCAGCTAACCCACGGCTGGCATAGCTGAAACCCTGTAGATGGCGTTTCTGCAAGTGTGAGAGGTGGCGCTTGAATCGGTTTACCAAAGGCCATGTGCATACTTCCGTACTTGTAGTTGAGGTGCTGCTCAACAGATGGCGTTGTGTCAGAAAGCTCTAATAATAACGTTTATTTTCGCACCAGCACAGGTACATATCTTTGCAAATTGCAGCACATACAGTAGAAAGGAAATAGTACAAAAGACAAACACAACACAACAATAGGCATACACTAGCCAGGGTCAATGCCACTCAGGGTTTGACAATGTCGATTTTTATCTTATTGTTTTACCAAAACAGACATTATAATTATAGGAGCACAGTTAAAAGTTGTGAAATGTCGCGAAAAGCAATTCCAAGACAAATTTTGTTATTAAATCTGAAAAAGTTGCTTTGACACAGTCTATGCTATATTGCTATACGTCAAACCTAATCACAATATATAAAGTCGTTTTAGGTACCTAATACCTATATGGTAAAAGTTCACGAGTAATTATGTCGCGGGAAAATTTGGACTAATAAGGTTGAAATGCTGAAATAATAGATCACTTATCCGTAGTGGCCGTCCTGCTT